>PVKM010003033.1:0-60409 GCA_004027735.1 Carollia perspicillata
AATGTAATTTTTTCTCTTGCTATGACTTGTCTCCATTTCACACTCTTACTATTTCTCCCCTCACCAGCCTATCAAAACAATTTTTCTTGTCATAGTCATCTCACATTCTTTTTCCCATTCTTAAAATACCCTTATTCCCTCTCCACCTTCAACAATCTCTGCTTGACAGTTGTGGATATGGTGGTGGTGGTTATAGTTCTTCAATTTTATTCCTAGATCTTCACTATTTTTTGTATTTCAAATCTCAAATTTTACCATTCCCCTCTCCTACTCCAATTTGCCTTCATCCTGCCCATTCATTTTTCATTTTAAATCTTAACTTTTCCCTCTCTCAGCCCAGTTTTCATTCCTCACCCTTAGTGTTCCTTCTCTATCATCTCCAAATCACTTCCCTTTCCTCTAGACATCTCTTAAAGTTTTCTTTCTTTCTTTATTCCCATCCCACGTATTTTAATCTTTGCTCATCGGCTGTTGATAGTGCTGTGGTAGATCTTTTTCTCCAATTTAGCCCCTCTTCTTCTCTCTCTCTCTCTCCCACTATATATATATATTTTTAATTTCTGTTGAAACTTAATACCATACACTTCCCTTCTCTTACACCATCCTGCTTTCTTCCCTTCATTTTTTATTTACAATGTAAATTTTACTTTCTATCTCTCATTGCCTTCTCCTATTACCTACAATTATTGTTGCTCCTCCTTGTATACTCTAAAAATGATTTCTCTTTCAGTTAGTCATCTCATATTTGTTTTTCCTTTCTTAGAATAGTCTTAATCTCTTTACACCCTTATTAATGTTGGATCATTTGCTGTTAACAGTGTGATTGTGGCTGGGGGTTCTTATTGCAGGTGTGGGTTTGTTTCCTCAGCTGTGTGGTTTTCTACTGGCAGCACCAGTACAACAGCATACAAGACATGGTGGGTGGAGTGACTCTCAGTCAGCTAGCTGGAGGGAAAGACCCAACAAAGAAAAACTAAATAACAACCAAACCCATTACAACCAGACAGCCTACAAAATGGCAATAAAGGGCATCCCAAGAGCATCAGGATCAGGAGGAGATCAAGGAGACTGCACCACTGAATCTCACAGGTCTCCTACCATAGAAGTTCACACCACAAAGACAGGTTCAAAGCAGATCAATCTCACAGAGACTGAAACAAACAAGAAGAGTCACCTACAATGGGGATACGAAGTAACAATCTCTAATCAAAAAGGAAAGAAGGAATGCCCAGAAAGAATGCTAAACGAAACGGAGGCAAGCAAATGACTTTCTGTTCAAAATAATGGCTGTAAGGATGCTCGACGAGCTCAGTGAGAACCACAGAGAACTACAAGGATGCTACAATGAAGTTACTGAAAACTACATCAGCATGAAAGGACACAGAAACTATCAATAAGAGGAAATAAAGAATGCAATTTCAGAACTGAAAAATACAATACAAGGAATTAAATGCAGGCTAAATGAAACAGAAGATTGGATCAGAGAGCTAAAGACAAGATCGAATAAAGTCTCCAGACAAACCAACAAAATGAAAAAAGACTTAAAAAGAATGAAGAAAGGTTAAGGGAGCTACAGGACATGAAACATAATAGCATCCACATCATAGGGATACCAGAAGGAGAAGAGGACAACAAAGAGAAGAGGAGAAGTAATGAATAAAAAACCTGTTTCAAAAAATGACAGAAAACTTCCCTAACTTGATGAGAGAAAACTCATATAAGTCCAGAAAGCACAGAGTCCCAATTCAGATGAACCTGAAGAGTCCCACTCCAAAACATAACACAATTAAAAAGGCAAAATTCAAAGATGAAGAAAGAATCTTAAAAGCAGCAAGGGAGAAACAGCTCATAACATACAAGGGAACTCTGAAAAGAATATCAACTGAATTCATAATAGAAACACTACAAGCCAGAGGGAACAGTGAGAAATATACCAAATAATGAAAAGCAAAGGCCTGCAAACAAGAGTACTCTACAACAATGTTCTCATTTAAAATGGAAAGTGATATAAGGACTTTCCCAGGAAAAAAGAAGGCTAAAAGAATACATCTCCACCAAACCAGCACTGCAAGAGATGCTAAAGGGACTTCCTTAAGAAGATGAAAAGAGAGTGAGTGAGACAGGAACACAGGTACAAAGGGGAAAATGGCAATGAATAACTAACTATCAATAACCTTAAATGTAAGTGTATTAAATGCTCCACTCAAAAAGATATAGGGTAGCTGAATAAATAAGAAAATATGGCCTGCATATATGTTGTCTACAAGAGACCCACCTCAGAAGAAAAGATCTACACAGACTTAAAGCAAAGGGATGGAAAAAAATACTCCATGCAAATAGACATGAAAAACAGCCAGAGTAGCAATACTTATATAAGGCAGAGTAGACTTCAACATAAAGACATAGTAAGGCACAAAGGAGAACACTTCATAATACATAAGGGAATAATCCATAAAGAAGATATAATCCTCGTAAACATCTATACACCCAACATACGACCACCCAAATATATCAGAAAATCTTGCAGGACTTCAAGAAAGATATTGACAGCAACACTCATAGTAGGGGATTTTAACACTGCACTGTCAACAATGGATAGATCTTCCAAGCAAAGAATCAATAAGGAAATTTTGGCATAGAACAACACACTACATCAAATGAACTTAATTGATATATACAGAACTTTACACCCCAAAGAAGCAAAATATATACTTTTCAAATGCACATGGAATATTTTCAAAAATAGACCACATGGAAGGATACAAAACATGCCTGACAAATTCAAAAAAACAAATAATATCAAGAATCTTCTTGGATCACAATGGTTAAAACTAGAAACCACCCTCAATGAAAAAGTTCAAAAACATTCAAATTCATGGACACTGAATAACATGCTATTAAATAATGAATGAGTTAATGATGAGACCAAGGAAGAAATCAAAAAGTTTCTGGAAAAAAATGAAAATTAATACCCAATAGTTGAAAACCTATGAGACACAACAAAGGCAGTCCTATCAGGGAAGTTCACAGCAAACAGGCCTATCTGAAAAAGAAAGAAAATTTTCAAATAAAAAACCTAACCTTACATCAAAAAGAACTAGAGGAACAAAGCAAATAAACACAGAGGAAGGAGAAGGAAAGAAATAATTAAGGTCAGAGCAGAATTACCTGACATAGAGACTAAAAGAGCAATTCAAAGAATCACTACATCCAGGAATAGTTCTTTAAAAAGATACATAAAATCGACAAGCCTTTAAGCAGACTCATCAAGAAAAAAAGAGGACCCAAGTAAATGAAGTCAAAAAGGAAATAGGAGAAATTGCAACAGATAGCACAGAAATACAAAGAATTATGAGAAATTCCTATGAACAATTATATGCCAAGAAATTTGACAACCTGGGCAAATGGACAAATTTCTAGAAACATATAATCTTCCCAAACTGAATAAAAAAGAAGCAGAAAGCCTGAATAGACTGATAACAACTAGTGAAATTAAAGCTGTAAGCAAAAACCTCCCTACACACAAAAGCTCTGGACTGGACAGCGTCATAGGAGAATATTATGAAACATTTAAGAAGAGCTAATTCCTATCCTTCCCAAACTATACAAACAATTTCAAGAAGAAGAGAGACTCCCAAACTCTTCTATGAGGCCAGTATTACTATAATTCCAAAATCAGGTACACATACAACAAAGAAAGAAAACTATAGGCCAATATCACTGATGAACATGTATGCTAAAACCCTCAACAAACTACTGGCAAACAGGATCCAGCAATACATTAAGAAGATCATAAACCATGATCAAGTGGGATTCAAACCAGGCATGCAAGGATGGTATAATATTTGCAAATCAATAAATGTAATACACCACATAAACAAAAATGAGAGACAAAAACCACATGATCATATCAATAGATGCTGAAAAAGCATTTGATAAGGTACAGCACACATTTATGATCAAAATGCTCAGCAAAATGAAAATATAGGGAACACACCTTGACATAATAAAGACCATACACAAGAAACCTACAACCAACATCATACTCAATGGGCAAAACTAAAAGCTTTCCCACTAAGATAAGGAACAAGACAAGGGTGGTCCACTTTTACCACTTTTATTCAAAATAGTATTGAAAGTTCTGGCCACAGCGATCAGAAAAGAATAAGATATAAAAGGCATCAAAATTGGAAAGGAGGAAGTAAAACTGTCATCATTTGCTATGACATGATAGTGTACATAGAAAACCCTATAGGCTCCAACAAAAAACTACTCAACCTAGTAAACAAATTTGGCAAAATAGCAGGAAACAAAGTCAATATTCAGAAATCAAAGGCATTTTTGTACAACAAAAATGAAATTAGAAACAGAAATTAGGAAAAAATCCATTTACTATGCCAACAAAAAAAGTAAAGTACCTAGGAATAAACCCAACCAAAGAAGTAAAAGACTTGTACTTGGAAAACTACAGAATACTGAAGAAAGAAATTAAGGAAGATACAAATAAATGGAAACATATATCATTTCATGGATTGGAAGAATTAACCTCATTAAAATATCCACACTACCCAAAGCAATCTATACATTCCACACAATCCCTATTAAAGTACCAATGACATATTTCACTGATTTAGAATAAATATTTCAAAAATTTATATGGAAGCAAAAATTACTACAGATAGCCTCAGCAATCTTGATAAAGAACAAAGGAGGAGGGATCACAATACCTGTTACCAAACTATATTACAAGGCCTCTATAATCAAAACAGTCTGGTAGTGTGGTATAAGAACAGACAAATAGATCAAAGGAACAGAATACAGAGCCCAGAAATATTAACTCTATAGTCTCTCCATAAAATAACTCCATATGTCTCTATATCAATTAACATTTGACAAAGTGGGCAGGAGCATAAAATGGAGGAAAAAGAACCCTCTTCAACATGGTGTTGGGAGAACTGGAATGGTACGTGCAAAAAAATGAAACTAGACCATCAACTAAAACCATACACCAGAATACACTCAAAATCAATAAAAGACTTAAATATAAGCCGAGAAACCATAAAAGCCCCAAGGGAAAAATTAGGCAGTAAAATTTCAGATATCCAACGCAGCAATATTTTTGCCAATGTATCCTCTACAGCAAGGAAAACAACGGAATAAATAAACAAATGAGACTACGTCAAATTAAAAACCTTCTGCACAGCTAAAGAAAACATCAGTAAAATAAAAAGGGAATCAATCATATGGAAAACATATTTGCCAATGATATGTTGGACAAGGGCTTAATCTCCCAAATATATAAAGAACTCGTATGATTCAATGCCAGAAGACGAACAAGCCAATTAAAAATTTGGGCAAAGAACCTGAACAGACACATCTCTAACAAGGACTCATGGATGGTCCAGAGATATACAAAAAGATGCTCAATATCACTAGCTATCAGAGAGATACAAATTAAAACCACAATGAGGTATCACCTCACATTGGTCAGAATGGCCATCTAACAAATCAACAAACAACGAGTGCTGGCAAGGATGTGGAGAAAAAGGAACCATGGTGCACTGCTGGTGGGAATGCAGATGGGTGTTGCCACTGTGGAAAACAGTATGGAATTTCCTCAAAAAACTAATAATGGAACTTCCTTTTGACCCAGGGATTTCACTGCAGGGATTATACCCTAAGAATCCTGAAACACCAATTCAAAAGAACCTATGCATCCCTATGTTCATAGCAGTGTTATTTACAATAGCCAAGGGCTGGATATAGCCTAAGTGCCCATCAGTGAATGAGTGGATCAAAAACTATGGTACATTTACACAACGGAATACTACACAGCAGAAACAAATAAGGAACGCCTACCTTTTAGGACAGCACAGATGAAACCAGGGAGTATTATGCTTAGTGAAATAAACTAGGCGGTGAAAGACAAATACCGTACCATCTCACCTTAAGAGGAACCTAATGAACAAAATGAACAAGCAAGCAAAATAGAACCGGAGTCATGGAAACAAGGAACAGACTGACAGCGACCAGAGATGGGGGGTGGGGCAGGATAAGGATGGGAAGGGTCTGGTCAAGGAACAGGTATAAATGACCCATGGACATGGAGAACAGTGTGGGGATTGACCGTGGGAGCAGGGGTTGGGTGGGGCATGAGAGAACAATGGGGGAAATTTGTGACAACTGTAATAAAACAACAATAAAAAATACAGGCAAATAAGCTCATGAAAAGATGCTCCACATCACATGTCATCAGGCAAATGCAAATTATACTGAGATACCACCACACACAAATTAAAATTCCAAAATCTGACACTAACACCAAATGCAGGTGAGGATGTGGAAAAAGAGCCCTCCATTTACTGCTGGTGGGGATGCAAAATGGTACAACCACACTGGAAGGCAGTTTGGAACTCTCTTACCAAATTAAATTTACTCTTACTATGTGATCCAACAACTGTGTTCCTTGGTATTTACCCAAAGAAGCTGAAATTTTATGTCCACACAAAAACCTGCCCAGAAGGTCATAGGTTTGATTCCCAGTCAGGGCACATGAGAGGCCACCTATTGATTCCAACTATATAACACTGTAGAAAAGGCAAAAGTGTAAGACAGTAAAAAAGATCAGTGTTTGCCAGGAATTGGGGGGACAGAAGGGATGAATAGAAGTACAGATGATTTTTAGGGCAGGAAAACTATTCTGTATGATACTGTAATGGTAGATACATGTCATTATATGTTTGTCCAAACCCACAGAACGTACACCACGAAGAATAAAAGTATGGAATTTGAGTGATTATATATATCAATGTAGGCTCACTAATTATAACAAATGTACCACTCTGGTCAGGGATGTTGATAATGGAGAAGCCTATGTATGTGTAGGGGCAGGAGATATATGAGAAATCTGTACGTTGCTCTCAATTTTGCCATGAGCCTAAAAGTGCTCTAAAAAAATTGTGTATAAAAAAATTCGTTAAATGCAAGCCACTTTCTTTCAATAAACCCCTAAATGTGAGACCCTTCTCAAAACTGAGATAACATCCTAACAAAATTGTGAAAGAAAAAAGGGCCCCTTTTGTGCCAAATGTAAAATAAGCACCTATTTTCAATGTCAGACTGAAAGCACTGACCCCAGACAGCTGGCTAACTCCACACAAGATCCACAGCCTTGTGAACAACAGGCCACTGTGCTCAAATAGGACCTTTGGTATCTGAAGCCAGCAGCAATGACACCCAGGCCAGGAACACAAGAGCCTCTGTTCTTCAACCCCTGAAAAGAGAGCTTAAGGGCTCCAGATTTCCAGTCCCAGGAACCGGGTTTCTCTATTAAGTGACCAATAGTCAGCGTGTGAAGAATCACAGGCAAAGAGAATGCTGACAAGCGCTTCCAACAGACCTGTCAAGCCTCAATCCCACTCCATGGAGGTGCCTTTAACATATCACCTCAATGTTAAATACACCACAGTCAGGGTCACTTTATTTTTGCCCTGGACAAAATCAGAAAAAATAGACAAAAGATTCATGAAAGTGCAGATGCTACCTTAAAGGTACTTTTGTGTAAACACACAACCCCTAGGACAGGGGTGTCAAACTCATTTTCACCAGGGGCCACATCAGCCTCATAGTTGCCTTCAAAGGGCCAAATATAATTTTAGGACTGTGTAAATGTAACTACTCCTTAACTAGGGGCATGGAACTCAGCACTGCCGCCAGGTAGAAACAAGGTGCTGGGCCAGATAAAACAAGATGGAGGGCCGCATTTGGCCTGAGGGTCTTGTGTTTGCCACCTGTGCCCTAAGATGTTTCTTACTCTGATAAATAACCTTTAGCAAATGCTAGTTTAGAAGGTCACATATTTTGCCATATATAGTGTGCACTCACATTTCTCTGCACATTATGCACAGGATTTTTACACCCACGTATAATGTATATCCTTATTTTTCCCTCAAAAATTTGGGCAGAGGACTTCTGGCCAAGATGGAGGCACAGGCAGATACACAGTGCTTCCTCGCACAACCAAAACGAGGACAAAAACAACTTTAAAAACAAAAAACCACCCGAACTGCCAAAAAATCAGACTGTATGGAAGTGCGACAACCACGGAATTAAAGAAGAAACATTGATGCAGACTGGTAGGAAGGACGGATATGTGCAGCCAAGGCAGGGAGGACTTATAGAGAGGCAGCAGCTAGTGGACCAGGTGGTCCCACACTTGTGTGCTAATAAACCAGGAGGAACAAATGAGCAGTGAGACCACGCAACCCGGTTCTAGCACAGGAAATAAAGCCTCAAAATCTCTGACTATAAAAATCTGTGGAAGTTATGGCAGTAGGAGAGTTTGCTGGAGAGACCCAAGGGGTCCTTGAACATACATAGACTCATCCACCCAGGAATCAGCACCAGAAGGGCCCAAATTGCTTGTTGGTAGCAGGGGAAATGACTGAAAGTCCACCAAGAGCCAAGCAAGTGGCTTTGTTCCCTCTCTGACCCCTCTCCCATCTATAGTGCCAAACCACAGCAACATTGGCAGCCCCATCCTGGCAAATGCCTAAGGCCACACCCCTTACTACGTAACAGGCACACCCAGTTAAAAAATATGGTCCAAATGAAAGAACCGATCAAGCTCCAAAAACAGAACTAATCAAGGAAGAGACGGCCAACCTATCAGATGCAGAGTTCAAAACACTGGTAATCAGGACACTAACAGAAATGGTTGAGTATGGTCACAAAATAGAGGAAGAAGTGAAGGCTATACAAAGTGAAATAAAGAAAATGTACAGGGAACCAACAGTGAAGAGAAGGAAACCAGGACTCGGATCAAAGATTTGGAACATAAAGAAGAAATAAACATTCAATCAGAGTAGAATGAAGAAATAAGAATTTTAAAAAATGAGGAGAGGTTTAGGAACCTCCAGGACAACTTTAAATGTTCCAACATCCAAATCATAGGGGTGCCAGAAGGAGAAGAGGAAGAGCAAGAAATTGAAAACTTATTTGAAAAAAATAATGAAGGAAAAATTCCCCAATCTGGAGAAGGATATAGACATCCAGGAAATCCAGGAAGCTCAGAGAGTCCCAAAGAAACTGGATGCAAGGAGGAACACACCAAGGCATATCATAATTACATTACCCAAGATGAAAGATAAGGAGAGAATCTGAAAAGCAGCAAGAGAAAAGGAGACAGTTACCTACAAAGGAGTTCCCATAAGACTATCAGCTGATTTCTCAAAAGAAACCTTGCAGGCAAGAAGGGGCTGGTTAGAAGTATTCAAAGTCATGAAAGGCAAGGACCTACATCCAAGATTACTTTACCCAGCAAAGCTATCATTTAGAATGGGAGGGCAGATAAAGCTCTTCCCAGGTAAGGTCAAGTTAAAGGAATTCATCATCGCCAAGCCCTTATTATATGAAATGATAAAGGGAGTCACCTAAGAAAAAGAAGATCAAAATTATGTACAGTAAAATAACAACAAACTCACAACTATCAACAACCAAACTTAAAAAACAAAAACAAACTAAGCAAACAACTAGAACAGGAACAGAATCACAGAAATGGAGATCACGGGGAGGGTTATCAGTGGGCAAGGGGGAAGGAGAGAATGGGGGAAAAGTCACATGGAATAAAAAGCATATATAGTAGGTACAAAATAGACAGGGAGAGGTTAAGAATAGTATGGGAAATGGAGAAGTCAAAGAACTTATATGTACAGCCCATGGATATGAACTATGGGGGGAATAGTACAGCTGGTGGAAAGGGGGTGCAGAGCAAAGGGGAATAATGGGGAGAAAAAAAGGGACAATTATAAGCATAATCAATAAACTATACTTAAAAATAAAATAAAAATAAGCTGGCACATAACTGGCACATAAAAAAATAGAATACTAATGCAGGTAATGTTCTTATTAAATAGAAGAAGTCAAGACTCTTCAGAAATATATCATCTCTTCATATGTTTCAGTACTTTGCATAATACTCAAAGATCAACCTAATGGTCTATCTAACCTGACCTCTCTACTACAATATAGTTTTAAATTAGTTCAATGCCTAAAATCATTTTTAACCGATTTAAAAACATATGTTTGGGAGCACCAGCTGGTATGGCTCAGTTGTCTGGGCAACATCCCACAAACCAAAAGGCCGCTGGGGCACATGTGTGAGTTGCAGGTTCGGTCTCTGGTCGGGGCGCATATGGAAGGTCAGCCAATCGATGTTTCTCTCCCTCTTTCTCATTCCACAAGGAACTCTCCTTTGAGACTGGGAGTTTCCCCCACCTTCACAATCCCCAGAGTTTTTCCAGCTACACATTTTGCATCTTTAGTTTCCTGGTCAGCCAGCCCCACCTAGCCCACACAGTTCACTGCCTTGCTATAGGTCCTTACCACCAAGCTGCCCATCTTCATCCTTCCTAGCAGTCTGGATGAATGTTTCTTTAACTCCTTGGTTATCAGAGTTCCATGCAGTATGATTTTCTGGCAGTTCTGGTTGTTTATCATTTTTAAATTGGTTGTTATCCTTTCGGTTGTGCAAGGAAGCAAATTGTTTCTACCTGTCTCCATCTTGGCCACAACTCCTTATACCCCCAAATTTTATCCATTTTCTCCTGAAAGCTAATTCATCTTCTTCACTTTTTGTAGGATAAATGGAGGCAATCTGGCTTCCTCACCTAGGTGTCTGGGCAACTGAGAGAAGCAGTTTCCAACTTTTGAGAATTGGCCTGATAAACAAACAGTGTTCTCATAGCCTTGGGACTGGGTCCGATAAACAGTTCTCATATCCTTGAGTAGGCTGGCTCACATAGTATGAAGCTCTGTTGCATACAGTCTATTGGCACCCTGCCAGCTTTGTTTCTTTCTAATATTTAAGGAGGCAGGGACTCCCTGCTGGGTGCCATGCTGAAGCACAGCTGACATGCAGAGACATGCAGGGACATGCAAGGAGACACATGGAAGCTTGCAGCATATGTGGATCACCCATCCTTGAATAAAGGCATGTCAGACATCCCCACAGCTCTGTGAATATTCTTCCATCTGCCCAAATACTGTGAAACTGTCTGGCATTGAACGGCTGCAACACGCTTGTCCAATTTCCATGCTCTAACACAGTATTCAGACTCCAAAGACTTGGGGTCAAATTCAGAATCCTCCCTCTCCTAAAACTTCAGTCACAAAATTTTGTTGCTGTTTCACTTATTCTTTCAACAGTGATTTTATACCTACTCAATGTCAGGTTGGGGAAGGGGGACACAAAGCCTTTTAAAGTCTTTACTCTGGCAGACAGTCTCAGCATATTCACAAAATCAGGGGTGGGGTTGGGGGAAAGCAACAAGATGGCTTCTATAACTTCCTCTCCATTACAACTCTATCCAGCTGAGACTTCCCAACTGAACCAATGCAAGTAATCTCACTGGCTTCGCCTTTTCCTATTCCCATCTCGTTACCATACCTCCAATATACTAATCTTCCTGGCACCAATTTGGTCAGGCAATCCTACTAACCTAAAACCTGACACTCTTTAACCTGGCATTCAGGACCCTATACCACATCCCCTCACTGGGCTACAGGGCTACAATAGGCCAAGAATTGTCCAAGACTTGCCCTCTTCTCGAGTAAACTAATTCCTTTCATCATGGCAAATAAATCCTGTATCTTCCCACCTCTAGGCCTTTCCTACCATCCTTTATCCTCCACCTGAAATGTTCTCTGTATCCACACCATCCACCCACCCATCTCATACATGCAGCTGTGCCAAATCATTCAGGCCAAAAGTTATCTTTTCCACCTGGAACATCTGACAACACATTCTCCTTTTGGTTTGATTTTAGCACCTTCTTTTGTAATAAATAACACAGTACTTATCACATGCTGCCTTAAACGATAATGTGCATGCTTCTATCCTCACAATTAGAATTTAGAGGCTATGTCTCATACATGTGTAACACCTATGTTGTCCTTAATGTGATCTCAGTAGATGCTCAATATTTTTTTAGTGAATTAATGTAGATTTAAGTGAGCAAAATAATAATTCTCATACCTATGTTACAAGTTAATTACATATACCTGAAAAATAATATTCAGTGTTTTTTTAATTCCTGCCTATTTAACACATATCAAAAAGTTCATTCCTTTGTCCCAAAAAATTGACTTTTAAAAATTGAACCTAAGGAAAGTCCCCAAAGACAAACAAACAAAATATTATATTATTATTTATGAGAGTTTAAAAAAGGAAAAACCTAAAGAACAAAATCAAAGGATTCAAGAAATGCTAGTATAATTAGCACCATCATGATTAAATAAATTATAGAACTTATATAACTTACAAGTATAACCTACTGTAATTAACGATCATATTGTTGGCATTGATAGGGCACCACATGTTAGTTAGACCTCAGTTCAGCAATCTCAATACTTGAGTTCTGGCTAAGAAAGAATTCAAGAGCCAAGACTCAAAACTATAAGAGAAAGTCTATAAAGTTATAGAGGTAGAAGAAGTGGGCTGTAGAAGAAATGGGCTTAGGAAACAAGGTACAGAGGCAAAAGAAGGGTCCTTGAAGCTTAGGAGAAAGAGAGAGGCAAGGAAAATGCGCCTAGGGGAAGAGGGTGAGAAAAGACACAGGTGTGACCCATAGAGAGAGTCCCACTAGGTCCTCCCTCTGGAGGGTATTTATCTGAAGGTCTCAGGGGAAGATCCCAATAGAACACGGGTCCTCAACCACCAGGCCTCGGATCAGTACTAGTCCAGCCCCTGTAGGAACCCAGTGCACAGTAGGAGGTGAACTCGAATGTAATTTGCTTGAATCATCCTGAAACCTTCCACCCACCCTGGTCTGTGGAAAAATTATCTTCCACGAAATCAGTCCCTGGTGCCAAAGAGGATAAGGACCACTGCAATAGAATATTCATCAGCTTTCCAGGTATGTCCTTTATAGGGTTGTGATCTCCATTCACTTATCAGCACCAGGGTTCCTTTTAACCACTTGAACGGAGTTAATAGCTTTATTCTATGAGTTGATCTATCAGGGCTTGTCCTGTAGTTTCCTGTCCTTGTATAGAAGTCAGATGGGACTTTTCCCCAACCCTCTTGTTCTTCTCTAAGGATGTGGGGTCTACTGCACAACTAGCTACATGCCAGGGGATAAGAGGTAAGGGGGAGGATCTGACCCACATAACAAAGACAATCTAGGGGAGGAAAGAGTGCCTCAGGGGTGAGGTCTTAATAAGAATACTCATTCCAATATGTGGTCACCCCCTTCTGCCTATTGCTAGGTGCCTGGGACTTTCTGCCTGGTGACATTCCACATACATGGCCTATTTATTGTCCTGCTGTCGTGCCTGTCTGCCTACCATAGTATATTAGATTATTTAAAAGTATCAATTTTATAATGAGAAAAAGAAAAATACAGTCATGGCTACAGCATGTATGTATGGAACATACACCCACATGTATGTATGCATATACGCAAATACATTAATCTGAAAGGAAATGGATCAGTGAATAAATGGATAAATAAATACCTGCACTCTGGTCATTCCCTATCACATAAGCTTGCTTTCTGACCCACAGAGATTTTTTTAAATTTTTTAAAGGAATACATTATACACACACACACAATCAGGGTGCCCTTGTATATATTCATATTAATATAAAAATACTAATTTAAAATATTAAAAATGGCTATTTAAAATATGAAAATAGAAACAGAGCCATGGCTACATGGAACAGACTGGTAGCTGTCAAAGGGCAGAGGGGACTGAATAAGAGAAGGTGAAGGGATTAGCCAAAGAACATATATACATGACCCACAGATGCAGACAACAGTGTGGAGATGGTGGGAGGCAAGGTAGTGGGCGAGGGCTGGGTGAAGGGAGGCAAAGAGGGGTAGAAATTGGGACATCTGTAATACTGATAACAATAAAAATAAAGGAAAAACAAAGAACAAATTAAAAAAGAAAAAGTAGAACAATACACCTGAAAAATGTGATCCAAATACCATGGTATGGGCAAAGATCATGAGAAACTTCCTCTCAAATAGGGAAAGGAACCAGCTGATTTAATCACTTGTAGTTTTTAACATTTCAAAAGCTTAATTTTGTGAGTTTCTAAAACACATTGTTTATGTAGAAAAAACTGTACAGAGTTACAGATTCTATTCGTTTTATGACTCTTCAACATCTTTTTCATTCAGATCTACATAAGAAGTAGAACAGATAATAAAATAGTAAAATTTAGATTTTTATAAATATTTTTGATAGTATTTAATGGCTAGTGTGTTGGAAAAAATCTAAGTTGCTCTATCTAGAGATAACCAGTTAGAACCATATTTGAATGTTTAATTCTGTGGTGCAACTAAATTTGGGGAGGTTAGATAGTAAATTATACATCAGGTGCTTCTTTATGTGTTTGTTGCTATCTACGTATACTATCCTAAGTTTATTCTGCATAATCCTATGTTTATAGTTTCTAAAACATTTGGAAGTTAAATTTTAAAAACTGATATAAATACACTTATAAAGTTATTTCCAATAGCCTTTCAGTTATAAAACAGGCTTTCTTGGGAACTAGTGAGTCCCTATTATTACTGGTATTCAAACATAAACTAGTAGGAATTTTTTCAGAAGACAAAAAATAGTACAAATACCAAATGAGTAAGTAGAAAAGATTTTCTTTAAAATCAGTCCATTAAGCCCTGACCTGATAGATCAATTGGTTAGACCATCGTTCTGATACACCAAGGTTTCCGCTTCAATCCCAGGTCAGGGCACATACAACAATCAACCAATGAATGCGTAAATAAGTGGAACAACAAACCAATGTTTCTCTCTCTCTCCCCATACTCTTCCTCCCTCCCTCTCTCTCTCTCTAACCAATGAAAAAATTTAAATCAATCCCATTAACTTAGATTTTTTTCACTGGCTGGTTAAATGAAACCACTTTTTTCAGAGTGAAATTCAATTTCCCTAGTAACAATGGCAACTAAATTTTACAAATACTTATTTTTATTTTTAATTATTTCATATTTTATCTATCTATTCATTAGTTCAGTGAGAGAGAATAACTCTACTTACATGATATCATTTTACCATTTACACCATATAGCAGTAATGGCATTATATGGTCAACACCAAAGTGATTTAAAAAATTCTTTACTTCCATCTGTTAAAAGGAATTTGAAAACCAAGTGGTTTGTGTTTAATCTGTTTCACAGGAATCCTTGTTTATTCCTGATTAAATTCAATCATTTTCCCACAATGACCATGAAAAGTCACGTTAAACTGAACTATTACTCAGTGAAGTGATCTGTTATTTAGAATGCATGATAGGGTGTGGGGAGTATTAATTGCCATAAAAACATGGACTATATAACATCTAGAGGCAATGCTTTTTTCTTGTTAAAAAAAAAAAACAAGCATCCGCCCTGGCTGGCATAGCTCAGTGGATTGAGCACGGGCCTGTGAAGCAAAGGGTCACCGGTTCGGTTCCCAATCAGGGCACATGCCTGGGTTGCAGGCCAGGGCCCTGGTGGGGAACACATGAAAGGCAACCACACATTGATGTTTCTCTCCCACTCTTTCTCCTTCCCTTCCCCTCTCTCTAAGAATAAATAAATAAAATATTTTTTTTAAAAAAAAAACAAGCATCCTTTTGCACAGGATCACAGATGATTTTTTTCTATATGTTTTTGTTAAATTGTCTACAATATATTGTTACTGTAATCAAGGAGAGAAACAATAAATATTGCCTCTAAAATATAAAATCATTCTTTTTGGCCTCAAAATGTAAATACAATACGGCAACTCATTTCTTGATTGATTTTATTCATATCGCATTTAAGATTACGTGACAACATGGATTTGCCAAAAGTAAGTTTCAAAAACACAGCCTTCCTTTCAGTAATTTCATATCTGGATACATGTCTAAAATAATTAAAAGCAGAGAGTAAAACAGATGATTATATACCCACATTCATGGCAGCATTATTGCCAATAGCTAAAATGTAGAAGCAACCCAAGTGTCCCTCAGGGAATGAATGGATAAACAAATGTGGTACATACATACAATGAAATGTTATTCAGCCTTAAAAAGAATAAAATTCTGATAGATGATCGTCCTGGAAAAAAAAAAGAGGGGCCTGAGGAGCTATCAGGAGGCTGTTTTAGTCTGTTTGGGCTGCTATAACAAAATGCCACAAGCTAGGTGGCTTATAAACAACAAATATGCCCTGGTTGGTGTGACTCAGTGGACTGAGTGCCAGCCTGAGAACCAAAGGGTCGCTGGTTAGATTACCAGTCAGGGCACAGGTATGGATTACGAGCCAGGTCTCCAGTACAGGGTGAGCGAGGGGCAACCACACATTGCCGTTTCTCTCCCTCTCTTTCTCCCTTCCCCTCTCTCTAAAAATAAATAAAATCTTTTTAAAAAACTAAACAACAACTTTATTTTTCACAGTTCTGGAGGCTTCAAGTCTGAGATCAAGGTACTACCATGGTGCAGTTGAGAGTCCTTTACTAGGTTGCATACTTCTCATTTTGTCCTTATATAGTGGAAAGAATTCAAGATCTCTTTGGAGCGTTTATAAGGAACTAATCCCATTTGTGATTACTCTACCCTCAAGACTTAAGAACTTCCCAAAGGTTCTAATACCATCATATTGGGCATTAGGATTTCACCACAGGAATTTGGGGTGGGGGGTGGGGGGAGTGCACATTCAGACCACGGCAGAGTTCATTTCCCAATCCCCACCCTATCCCTCTGGTACCTGTCATGAGAAAGGTTATGGTGAAATGTGGGGCTTTCTGCATACTCCTCCACCTTGCCCAAAACAGAGTTCTAGAATATAAAGCCAACTTAACTGCTGTCTAGATTTGGCTTCCCAGCAGTGGAGTATCTCATGACTCATAGTCATTGGCCTCTTTTATTTCAGTGTCACCCTTTTTGATGTGCTGGACAAGAGTTTCAGGAATCTGATACCTTTGACTTATTCTTCTCTTCTCTGTCTGCATAGATAATCCACCATATGAATCTGAAATTGGCTCGCTGTATCTTCACAGGTCAAATCAATCAGGCCATGGCCTTGTCTTGTCTTGTCTGAGTGAGTTCAACAAAAAGTAGTCATAAGTGTCTCCAAGAGACTGACAACTGCTACAAACCAAATAGTAATCTTTAGATGTGAGCAAAATAAAGATCACTCATTACCAAAATTCACCTTTTCAACTCAAAAAGTCTCAGACTTTTGCCCTGGCTGGTGTGGTTCAGTGGATTGAGTACCAGCCTGGGAATCAAAGGGTTGCCAATTAGATTCCCAGTCAGGGTACATGCCTGGGTTGTGAACCAGACCCTCAGTAGCAGGTACACAAGAGGCAACCGCACACTGATGTTTCTCTCCCTCTCTTTCTCCCTTCCCCTCTCTCTAAAAATAAACAACTAAAATCTTAAAAACAAAAGATAAGACCAATTACAACAGACAAGAGAATTTAAAAGTAAAATACTGAAAGCAATGCTGCCTCATTCTTACAAGCTGTCCAACTCTCAACTCTCATTCCTGTGAGATTCAGCTATGTTCTTTGCCCTTGCTTTCCAATAAGTATCCTCATGTACTTCCAATAACTCTTCCCTCCCCCACTCCCCATCCATTTTGCTCAAGAGAGTGTCAGTGAACTTTACATATAACCAAAAGAATCTTAATTAATGCTTGTGGTAGGTAGCCTCCAAGATAGCCCCAAAATATCTCCAGGTATGCTCTCTTGTATACCATCCCACACAAGGGGGTTGAATTTTAGAAGGTCACTTCCAAACTTGTGTTATAAAAAGGCTGTGGCTTCCATCCTAGGGGTCTCTTTTGCTCTCTCTCAGAGCTGCTTTATGTAGAGGCTAACATGGCAAGGAACTAGTGTCAACAGCTAAAAACCAGCAAGCACCTGATGTCGGCAACAGCCACCTAAGTGCATCTGGAAGAGATTCTCCCCTGGTTGGGCCTTGAGAGGACCACAGCCCCAGGTGACAGCTCTACTGCAATCTCCTAAAAGACCCTGAGCGAGAGGCTCCCAGCTAAGCTGTGCCAGAAGTCCTAAACCACACCCGAGATAATAAATACTGTTGTTTCAAGACACTAATCATTGGGGTAGTTTGTTACATAGCTTGATGACTGATATAGTTCCCTAAAACATAATTCTCAGTAAATTAACATCATGTTTAAAAAATAGCATAAAGATGAGTTAAGATTAATTTCTTCTTGGGCATATTTAACCTTGTTATGAAAACTAGTGTGCAGCAAGAAAAAGGCTCTAACTCTCCACAGCAGGGGACTTGCTCTCAGACTAAGAATGGCCATGAACTAGCTGTGTTGTGCTAAGGAACAACCCCCCATAGCAGTTCAACTGCTTATCTCTAAAGTACAGATATCTATGGTCCTCCATGGTATAAATATGCTGTGATTCTACAAGGGGTATTTCCTCATACTCAACCAAAAGATCATACCGCTTTTACAGTTCTGAGGACATTGATTCTGTCTCCCATGTCACAACTTTGAATAATCATTTTCCAGAATCCGGAGTATATGCAAAAATACATAAGAAACTGCTCCCAATGTACATCTACCCATTATGAAACTTTTAGAATAAATGTCCTGATGAGCATAATTCATTAATTAACTAAGATATTTGGAGACTGAGCACCCAACAAGTTCAACATACCTTCTGAGTTCAAAACGAACCTATGCGCCAGTCCACCCAGGACCTTTCAGAAGCATCTTCCCTCTGCCTACAACACCCTTTTTAGTGTCATCCCCACTCTCACTCCTCTTGTTCTTGCAATCAAACTGTCTTTGCAGAGCCTTCTCTGACAACATCCTCCCACCACCCAGGGCAGAGGCAATCCTTCTGACCTCCCTTCCACCTCAGTATACAATGTACAGCACAATAATCACTTACTTATGTATCTATCTGTCTCCCTTCCTAGATTATTAGTTCCTTATGGGCAAGGTCCAAGTTATGTTGATCTTTGCATTCCCAGCATTCATCAGGGAGCCTGGAACTTAAGCCCTGGATTGACCAATGTTTGTTGACCTACCAACTGAACCTCACGCTCATAATGGGGCACCAAATTCCCACACTTACAGAAAAATGTCCCCCTCCTCAAAGTCATGGCTATAAGCCTGGTCAACATGGACATTGTTAATTTCCCCAAAAAATGATGAAGAACAGACATTTCTGAGCCACCAATGCCTACTGAATTCTATTTTTTCTCCAACTTCTCTGTGGTTGAAAAGAACACATTCTAGAGACATTTCCACATAGTGAATGTACCACTTGCTAGAAATGTCAGTTTAAAAGAAAAGGAACTTCTCAGCCTGTCTAGTCCTTTAGCGTTCTGTTTATATGACCTCTTTATCTAGTGAGAATTCTAGTTAACGAACTGTCACCATTTTTTAACTCTGTGGGGGGAAAAAAAATAAAGCAGCTTTGTAATCCGTTTTCCAGCCACAGTCACCCCACATACTGATCCCATACATCAGCATTAATTCATTTTCAAATAAAAATGGTAATGAGAGACAAGTATTCTAGATAGACTTCAGTGGAATAAAACAAATGAAATGAAGACCAAAATATCATATTCCAAGCACCTTATAATAATATGACAAAATTAGATAAATTATTTACACATTCAGAAGCAATCAGAACAACATGGCTAACTTAAATCTCAGTAGTTGCTTCCTCCATGGGCTGGCTACACTGAACCACCAAACTGCATAATGAGAAATGGCTCGTTTGTTGGGCTGAAACATTCAAAAGGAACATTGGTCTTTATTAAGAGAATATGATTTCAAGTTCATTATAAAATACCCATTTATAAATAACAGCAAAATAACTACCTACCTGCTCACTAAAACATAAGAGGTTCTGTGAGAGCATCTAGTACTAAGCACTTTTATTTATCTTATTCCTATGGTTTTATATGCTTAAAATGAAAATACTTAAAACATTCTGTTTTAATTTTTTATCATAATTTTTTGTTTCTGAATTGTATTCCTGGTCCTCACAAACTGCTAAGGACCCCTATATAAGTTGTAAAAACTGTATTTTGCTGTATTTTGTATAAACAGACTTTCTAAATTATTTGCATTTCAAAAGCATCTGAAAGAACCAAAGAATACATCTGACTTGGGTAAGGTTAGACCTTCTATGAGAGACCTCTTTTCATGGAAACAGACATATTATACTAGGCTTCGTAAAACTTTAGATTCACTCTAAAAGCAATATGTAAGGTCACTTTGGAGGAGTTCAGAATACAGAAAGAATAACAAGAAAATAACCAAAGTCTGGCTGTCTGGTTGTTTCTGGATGGTCTGTGTTGATCTGAACAGTCACCTTCCGTGTCACTTCCAGATGTGCCACATCAACAGGGAGAGGCTCTTGACACAGAGCAGACTAGTGGTGGCCAGAGGGGAGGGGAATTGAAGGACCGGGTAAAAGAGTGCAGGAATTAAGAAGTACAGATTGGGACTTCCGGCCAAGATCAAGGCATAGGTGGAAACACTGAGCCTCCTCACACAACCAAATTTAAGGACAACAAAGATTTAGAAACTAAAACACAGCCAGAACAGACAGAAAATTGAACTATACGGAAGTCCAACAATGAACCATTCCTCCACACAGGTAAGAGGGGCGGAATCTGGCCGGCGGAGAGGGGTCCCAGCAGGAAAAAGCAGTGATTGGCAGCCCTGGGCAGGGGGAAGGAAACGAGCAGACCCAGTGAGGCACACAAGGCAGTTGGCTGACCCCGACACACATTCGCATGCAGATAAACCAGGCAGAAAACGGGCAGTGGGACAGACCACGCAACCCAGGGCCCCAGCAATGGGAAATAAAGCCTAAAAAGCACCAATTGAAAACACTTGTGGGGGTTGAGGTGCCGGGAGAGACTCCCAGCCTCACAAAAGAGTTCGTTGGAGAGGCCCACAGAGTCCTAGAACGTACACAAGCCCTCCCACCCACCCAGGAACCAGCACCAGAAGGGCCCAATTTGCTTGTGGGAAGCAGTAAAGAGGACTGAAATTCCAGAGTGAGCGGAGCAAGCGCCATTGTTCCCTCTCTGACCCTGCCCCCACAGATAGCATCACAACCCACCAACTGGATTGCCCTGCCCTGGTGAACATCTAAGGCTCCGTCCCTCATCCATAACAGGCACGACCTGACCAAAAAATGATGGCTCAACAGAAGAACAAATCAAAGCCCCAGAGCCAATACTTTTAAGCAACCAAGAGATAGCCAACCTATCAGATGCACAGTTCAAAACACTGGTGATCAGGACACTCACAGAACTGGTTGATTTTGGTCACAAATTAGATGAAAAATGAAGGCTACACTAAGTGAAATGAAGGAAAATGCATGGGGAACCAACAGTGATGGGAAGAAAACTGGGACTCAAATCAATGGAGTGGACCAGAAGGAAGAAACAAACAAACAAACAGAAAAGAATGAAGAAACAAGAATTCAAAAAAATGAGGAGAGGCTTACTTAGGAACCTCCAGGACATCTTTAAATGTTCCAACATCCAAATTATAGGAGTACCAGAAGGGGAAGAGGAAGAGCAACAAGTGGAAAACTTATTTGAACAAATAATGAAGGAGAACTTCCCCAATCTGGCAAAGGAAATAGACTTCCAGGAAGTCCAGGAACTCAGAGAGTCCCAAAGAAGTTGGACCAAAGGAGGAACACACCAAGGCACATCATAATTACATTACACAAGATTAAAATGAAGGAGAGAATTCTAGAAGCAGCAAGAGATAAGGGGACAGTCACCTACAAAGCAGTTCCCATCAGATTGTCAGCTGATTTCTCAAAAGACACCTTACAGACAAGAAGGGACTGGAAAGAAGTATTCCAAGTCATGAAAGGCAAGGACCTATATCCAAGACTGCTCAATCTAACAAAGCTTTAACTTAGAATGGAAGGGCAGATAAAGCGCTTCTCAGATAAGGTCAAGTTCAAGGAGTTCATCATCACCAAGCCCTTATTATATGAAATGCTAAAGGGGCTTATCTAAAAAAAAGAATATAAAAAATATGAACAGTGAAAAGACAGCAAACTCACAGTTGTTAACAACCACACCTAACACAAAACAAAAGCAGAATAAGCTCACACCTAAAACAGGAATGGAGCCACAGAAAAGGAGATCATATGGAAGGTTAGCAACAGGGGAGTGGGAGGAGGAGAAAGGGGGAGAAGGTACAGAGAATAAGTAGCATTGACGGTGGGAAGAAAATAGACAGGGGGAGGGCAAGAGTAGTGTGGGAAATGTAGAAGCTAAAGAACTTATGACACATGGACATTAACTAAAGGGAAGGAATGTGGGAGGGAGTGGGTGTGCAGGGTGGAGGAGAATGAAGGGGGGAAATGGGACAACTGTAATGGCATAATCAATAAAATATATATAAAAAAAGAAGTACAGATTGGTAGTTACAAAATAGTCACTGGGACATAGAGTACAGCATAGGGAGTATAGTCAATATTGTGATAACCATATATGGTGCCAGGTGGGTACTATAAATATCAGGAACCACCTTGTAAAGTACATGATGTCTAAACACTGTGGTACACCTGAAACCAATACAAAATAATATTAAAAGTAAACTGTGATTAGAAAATAAAAAGCATTACAAAATAAAACAAAAAAAGAGACTCATTCTCATAATTCTACAGACAGCCCCAGGAATAGTAGTAGCAACGACCCCTTGGTCTTCCCATCTTTCTACCAAGGCACTTTTAAATCCTGGATTAATAGCGCAAGCAACCCAATTTCCCTCAGTGTTCTTACATGCTGAGTGTTGAAAACTGCCTCTCTAATGAATGAATAGCTGTACTTTTATATTGGTTTGGCCAAGAAGTCCATATGGCTTCTCCATAAAATATAAGACACATTTTCATTTTCACCAATAACTTTATTGATTTGGGTATTTTAAATATGTTGGGTATCTCTGGTGTGGTATAATAATGATTGTTCTCAATTAATGTCTCAATTTTTATCACTATCAACTTCAACTGGTCTACTGGACTGAGGAGCATCATCCAGCAAGAAATCTCCAGCATGAAACTTCACAAACAACTTTTGACACTTTTGATCAGTTATACCACCTTCTTCATAACTGCACAAATCATTTTTGGCATTTCACTTGTTTCTATCTTTCTTCAAATAATAAAGCATAATATGCCAAAAATGTACCAGGTATTCTTTCATCTTCAGTATTAAAATGGCTACACAAAATTTACCAATTTTGATGTTTTTTAATTACATGCTGATATGACAGTTATCACAATACAACCTAACAAAAATTGTTTCAAATGAAGTTAAAAACAACAAAGCACTACTAGAGCCATCTTACGGAAAAAAACAAACAAACTTTTTGACCAACTCAATAACAACATTTCCTAACAAGTATGTTGGACATGGGCAAAACAAGAGTTGATAACAGACTTTCAGACCTCTGGCTTTAAAAACATCTTCAACCTTAAGAATAACTTCCATCTGTATCTTTATAAATACAAATACCTTTACATCTAAAGACTGACATCTTTGGTTCAGATATTCTTAGAGGCAATGTTTTATTGTCAGGAATGCAATAGTACATTTTTTTTGGAGCTTTCTACACCTACATAAGTTACAAATCAAGACTTGAACTTCCAAACCTCTATTTCCAGAAACCCACATCACCAGTTCCTTATTCCAGCAGTAGTGTGCTCAGGTAAAGAAAATGACTCTTGAAACCTAATAATTTAAATGGGTTCATCCCTAAATATGTTTTCCTTAAAAAGTGTAACAGCAACACAGACACAACACACACTGAGGAGTTTCTTTCCTCCTAAAGCTTTCTATTAAGGCTAGCCAGATAGGTTAGGTTGTGGTCCCACAGAACCAAGGTTGTGGCTTCAATCCCAGTCAGGGCATGTGCAAGAATCAACCAATAAATGGGTGGAGCAGCAAACCAATGTTTCTCCTTCTTTCCCTTTCCCTCTCTCTCTCCTCTTCCTCCCTTTCTCTCTCTCTCCCTTTCCCCCACTCTCACTTTCCCTTCCTCTCTTTCTTTCTCTCTCCCCACTCCTGACACTCTAAAATCAATAAATACAAAAATAAAATAAGGATGTCCTTGAAAACCAGACCCCTAAATCAAATAACCATTCTGTTCACTACCAACCTCAGGAGGTGAGGTATTCCAGATGAAATTGATGAGAGACTTCAAAAAGTCCACCAAAATACAAAACTGCTGAGCACTCAAACCAAGCCAAAGCCATATTCACAAAACACAGATCACAGCTTTACAAACTGTATCAGGCATTCCATTTTTATACTCATCAGAACAGACTCTAAAAAGGAAAGTCCTCTATGAGTACTAATAAAATAAGAAAACTCATACAAAGATGTAGCTGATCTTAAAATTGAAGTAAAAAATAAAAACTAAGCCCTGGCTGGTGTGGCTCAGTGGATTAAATGCCACCCTGTGAATCAAGGGTCACTGGTTCAATTCCTGGTCTAGGGCACATGCCTGGATAGTGGGCTGGGTCCCCAGTGGGGAGTGCACAAGAGGCAACCACACAGTGATGTTTCTCTTTCTCCCTCGCTTTCCCTCTCTAAGAATAAATAAATTTTAAAAAATAAAATAAATATTTAAAAAAATAAAACTGCTGGTTACAAAAATAGAAATTTACCACACCTTCCAGTATATTATACAAAAAAGAAAGAAGACGAAGAAGAAGGTATAAGGGAAGAAAAATATGTGATTATTGAATCTGAGTAAAGAAATCACGCAACTTCCTGGTGCTAACAGAAACTATACTACCAACCGCTGTCTGAATGGCAGGCAATGTCTTTTTCTGTCAATAATACCACTGGGAGCACCACCTTAGAACGGGGTATTAATTCTAATGAGTACAAATGAGCAATGCAACCCTGTGCAAAACTAGTAGAGGAGGGGCAGGACAACACTTACATCAAGTCTGAAGCTAATGATGGGTGCCTGTTGGAGCTGAGGAGCCTCGAGTCTGTGATGTCCAACCTGAGGCCTTGAATGTATAAAAGTGACAAAGGTAGCAGAACCATCAGGAAGTTACTATGAGTTTTCCTTGAATCCGGCACCCTGTAGCTAAATGGTTCTGAAGAGACACAGAGACTTGCCCCCAAAGGAAATTATATTTGGCAACGCCTTAAGACATTTTTTGACTGTCATGATTGGGGTAGGGAGATGCTACTGGCATCTAAACATTCTACAATAGACAGGGCAGCTTTCATTATGACCAACAAAGGATTGTCCAGCCCAAAATGGCAGTATTGCTGAGGTTGAAAAATCTTGCTATAGCTTCATTAAGGATTTCTGTTTTACTGAAAGTGTCCCTGGATTTCATAGCAAGAAGCAAGACCCAGTAAGCATGTACTTTCACATGACAACATAAATAATGAAGATGAAAACCTATTAAATTAGTTTGGGGAACAGAAAATTAAAGTGTATCATTAATTTACAGACTATCCTTCTCTACTAGGCATCATTATTATAGTTTAACGCCATGCTTCAAACCATGTAAATTAAAGCCAGACACAGATATAGGGGAGAAAGCACTCATTCAATGCCTTGACTGTCAATGTTCTATGCCCAAAGTGAAGGAACACACAGATCTAGTCTGAGGTCACAGTAAACTGGGTTGCAAGGACAAGGCTCAGAGCCATGCCTAAGCAGAGGTAGCTGGCTGTCATATAGCAGGCTGCCATCGAAGCTCACTCATCTACATAACCTCTTCTCTCTGATTTTTACTTCAGCCAAAACTCCCTCCCACAATCCCCTTCACTCTTTCCTTGTACAAATACCCTGGATGCAAGAATAAATTTCATTTTCAAAAAACCCAAATTAGGCTTCAACAAATGTTCCTCTCTAAATATTATTAGTCAAATGAGGAGAAAATTTGCGTCCAGTTATCTAGTCACTGGTGTCATGCCAAAAGCCCACAGAGCCTCTCCTAGCAGATCATCCCCCTCAACTCTGAAAATCATTGCCATACTTGATGTCCAGCACAAATCACTTGATGTCCAGCCCAAATCACTGTCAAGGATGCAAAGACACCCAAACTTCACCAAAGGTAACAGCCTCCACCCACTTCTGAATGCCCATTTTTCACCTCCTGGGGCCTTGCCTGGCTTTGACAATGTGTGCCATCCTGCATCTGAGAGTTCCCTGACTCGTCCCACCCAGAAACACTGCCACAGTTCCCAAGGTTCACAGCTTCCCCTTCCAGAGGCTGCCTACATGACCTACACAACAGTACTCCTCCTGCTGCACCACAGAACTCTGCAAACAGCCGAGTATGTTTGCAGAGCATGACAGTGCTTAGAGACACGTGGCCAACCAGAAACAACCATCTCCCACAGAAGCAAATGGTTTGCAAAGCAAAAAAATGTGCCCTACCCCTTAAATTTGCTTCTGTATGGTTAACACTTAAAATCATACTTTTGAATACCGGCTTTGCTAAGCTTACTCCAGATTTCCCACAAAATAATAAATTGAAAATCAGACAGGTATATCTTATAGAAAAAGAACCAAATATATGCTAAAATCAAAGTGAATAAACAACTTAGATCTCTTCAGTAACATTAACTTTAGCATTCAGAAGACAGATGGCAATCTCTAATGCTGTATGTATCAACCCTATTTATCAATGCTTTTCAAGCAAAAGAGTAACAAAAACTACACATTACAGCCCATCACTTACACACAACTTGAGGGAAAAAAAGGCAGTGGAAAAATGAGGTCAGCCACATAAACTAACAAAAGTAATATTCACTGTAAATGAATGTAACTGTCATGAGTTTTAAAGTTTTGAAACTGGATTAAACACAGCATCATAACTCTGTTTCTTATCCTAGACTTTGGCAAGGTGCACAAGGAAACTTTGGATCTGGACTTGTAAGCAACCACACAAAGTCTAGATCCACACCAAAAAAAAAACCCAAAACAATAAATTATGATCATATTTAATGGAATAGCTGTAATCAACTCATACCCTGAAAGAGACATAGGTTAATTAATGGACAGAATCCTAAAATTGTGGAGTAGAGTCTTTCCTTGGGAGGCAAAGGAGAGACCTCCTCTCAATTAATACTCAATTTGCAGAGTGAGACAGTTCAGCAAATATCATCAAAGATCTTTAGTAATTTATTTTTCCCTTTTTGCCAACCAAGAACAGAAGCATCCATCCACAGGAAAGAACTTACTTATAAAGTATTTTTAACCTGACATTCAAAGTTTTATAACATTTAGCTGTATTACAAATATGGACCCTAAAAAGATTCATTCAATGGGAACCCCAAGAACGAATTTATCTGCTGAGATGCACTCCCCATGGCCAATGATGGGCCCAAATTTTATGACCAATAAGAGCCTAACAATCATTTGCTGACAAGGGCTCCTCACAGACTCTATACACCACAGAGAACCTCAGACTGAACTCTCTTCCCACTCTATGGACCTTTGTTTATTCTATCTGAGTCAACCACTGCAGGGAAGCCCTGGTTTCCTCTTTCTACCAATGAACTGAGACTTGCCCCATCCAATCAGAACTGCAGAATATGGATACCTCATTTACAAAATATGAACCTAACTGATAGCCTGGGCAGAACTTTCTCTATGAAAGGCGGCCTCATCTTTGTTTTGGTGAAACACAGTTTAAGCCCTACCTGAATCACTGTCTCTAAAGCTACAGCTTATAAATGCTTATAATTGTGTATTACAGTCTAAAATTAATTTTGGTTTATACATATGAATTCCCATGCAGAGTATTTTCTATTCTTCCTCAGAGTCAGAAGGTCTATAATCATAGTCCAAAATAGAAGTGACTTGTATTTCATCGTCCAACTAAAATTTCTGCAAGACTAACAAAACAAATGGGCAAAGATAAAATCAGAGTTACTAACAATGATCTTTAGTGCAGTCCACTGTATTTCTCTCAGGGCCAGGAGCCAGATGAAGGTCTAGATGCTGGTACATTTCCACTGAGCCTCTGAGCCCTACCAAAGTAAGTCCTGCTCTGGGGAGGGGGGGCCTGCACAGCTGATCTTCCGCAGCCAGTCCATGCAGCCAACCAGCCTATGTGTAAATCCCTCCCACTCACATGTCAACACCACTCAAGGCTCAACTACAAGAGAGTATACACAGCCCACACAAGGGGGTAGAGAAGGAGCACCTGAAGTGCCCAGCTTGGGTGATCAGAGAGGCTTGTGCCACTGGACCCTATAGAACACTCACTATATTAGGCCACCCTAAAAAGCCTGTGAGATGTACAAGTGTTGCCTAATACATAGAAACAAACACAGAGAGGGTGCCAAAATGAGGACATAAAGAAACATGGCCCAAATGAAAGAACAGAACAAAACTCCAGAAAAACAACAAAATAAAATGGTGACAAGCAATCTACTAGATGCAGAGTTCAAAACAATGGTTATAAAAATGTTCAATGAACTTAATGAGAACCTCAACAGCATAAAAAAAGACCACTCAGAAATGAAGGATACACTAACTGGAAAAAAAATCCAAAAACTGAAGATTTTTATAGTATGAGGCTCCTTATGCTATCCTCCTAGTGTAAAATTTTACACTATGAAGATTTACACTAGGAGGATAGCATAAGGAGCCTCTGGGACAACTTCAAGCAAACAAACATTAACATTATGGGCATGCCAGGAGGAGTAAAGAGAGCAAAAAATTGAAAACCTATTTGAAAAAACAACAGAAGCTTCCCTAACTTGGTGAAGGTAATAAACATACAGGTCCCAGAAGCACAGAGAGTCCCAAACAAGACGAACCCATAGAGGTCCATACTGAGACATAATAATTAAAACGCCAAAGGTTAAAGACAAAGAAAAAATCTTAAAAGCAGTTAAGTTAGTTACCTAGAAGAGAGCTTCCATTAGACTGTCAGCTGATTTTCCAAAAGAAACTTTGCAGACCAGAAGGGGTTGGCAAGAAATATTCAAAGTGATGAGAAACAATGACCTACAACCAAGATCACTCTACCCAACAAAGCTATCACTTAGAGTTAAAAGATATACAAAGAGCTTCCCAGAAAAAAGAAAGCTAAAGGAGTTCATTACCACCAAACGAAATGTTATAGGGTCCTCTTTAAGAAGAAGAGGTAAAATAAAAGATAAAAACTATGAATAATAAAATGGCAATAAATGCATACCTATCAACAATTGAATATAAAAAAACAAAATAAATGAACAAGCAGAACAGAAACAGATTGATAGATACAAAATACTTTGACAGTTGCCACATGGGATGGGCCTTGTGTCGATGGGTGAAAAAGGTAAAGGGGTTAAGAAGTACACATTGGTTGTTACAGAATAGTCATGGGAATGTAAAGGACAGCATAGGGAATATAGTCAATAATATTCTAATAACTGTGTATGGTGTCAGATGGGTGGAAGATTTATTGGGATGATCACTGAGTAAGTTACATACTATCTAATCACTGTGGTATATACCTGGAACTAATATAATAATGTATGTCAACTGTAATTGAAAAATAAAAAAGCAAAAACAAAAGAGGAGCAGTAGGTTAGAAAGGGGAGCAGTATTTCTATTTCAAGTTTTACTGCCAACGAGCTCCCCATTCAAAGGCCATATAGCTCTATAGAACCTAGCCCACCCAGCTCTAGAATTCCAGTTATCCTCTCGTACTACCTTGAATACTTGACATTTTTGTTAAGATGAACCCCTCTAGTTGCTCACTGCTAAGGGCAGTTCAAGCACACTTTGTTTTAGATCTTGGAACACACTTCATATTTACTACAAGGAAATTCACATGAGTGCTGTGTTCCTATCAGCACTATGTTCTTCTGGTACTTTTCAGTTTATTCAGCACTTTAGTCTCATTCAATCCTCATTTTAGATACCTCAGGACATAGGCAAAACTATTTTTAAGCACCGTTTTTAAGCAGAGAGCTAAGTGAGGCTCAGAGGGACAGATGTCCAACAATAAAGGTGGAGCCACATCTGGGATGCAGACCTCCTGATTACAGGATCCTGTTCTTTGCCCTACACCAACTTTGCAGAGCTGGAGGCATACTGTATTAACCCCCTGGGAAGATCTCTCCCTGAATTTCCCCTCCTTGAGCTCCTCCCTCATTCTTCAGAAAAGGTAAAATAAAACACAGGAAATGGTCTCCTGACCAAGACTCCCACCAACAAACCACTCAACATTTCAAGATGATGCAAAAATACTGCAGGAAAAGGAAACTTTCTGCCTCCTTCAGCTATAAGCTGAAAAGGAAAGAGTGAGAAGAGCTGACACCAACTGTTAGTGCCATGGACTTACCCTGGTTGCCTGAATGTTGAATGACAAAAGGATTTGTATTTTGAAGTATGACAAGTATGATATTGTCAACAGCTCTCTCGTGAAAGATACCAAACACTACATCCTTATAGTAAGCCCAGCATGACACACATGAAGCTAAAATATCTGGCCCTGTGTGATTAAAACAGAGTTTTAAAGCTACTCGCATGTCATGCCTCTTGTTACTTTCTTCTTTTTTGGTTCTGTCCTTCCCTGGATAGGAATGGATTTGATCTTTTGTTAGTTTCATCTAGCCAGACATGTGAAAGCAATTCTTCTCCTTAAAATGATACAGACAATTAGCTTTGTAGAAAGAGGTGAGAAAAATCTTCCATTCCACATAATTATTTAAACTTCACTGCTCTCAAGAAGCAGGGAGAAACGTAAAAATCCCAATCATAAAGTATTGCTAACTAAAAGCATACTGAATCTCTTAAAAGAAAGCAGGCATGGGCCAAGCACCAGCAAGGTCAGATTCTAAACACAGATCACTGCCTAGTTAGCTGTCACAGGACAACTGAGGTGGAGCTCCAGCACGCGATAGGAGATTCAACCCCAACTTTGCCACCAATAAGCTGTGGAAACTTGAGCAAATTTCTTACCCCTTAAGTTAAGGCTCAATTTCTTCTCCTGTAATGTGGGAAGAATAATGTGAAAATGTAAAAAGATAATACAGGTCAGTAATTAGCACAGTCTTAGCCCAAAGTTAACACACATCAAGTTTTACTACCCTTGTCCATGTTCTGCATGACCTGGGCAAGAAACTGTACCTCTCCAAGACTTAGTTTCCTAATCTGTAAAATAAGGGTACGATTCTAAATAGAGAGGAAAACAGGATTAGTCAGTAGAGTGGAGGTCACGGAGCCATCAGCATGCTTTGAAAAACGGCTCTCTCAGCACACCTGTACACTGCCCCCTCTACACTGGTAACATGCAGTCAGCCCACGCTCAATCGGTATCTTCACAATTCTGCAGGCAGCATATTAATAAATCTCAGTCTGAAATGGAAGTCCACAGGTATGGTTTTGCCCATCAGGCTGGAAATATTAAAGTGGGACTGACGTTCAAGAAAAAGAACACTGAAGAGATGCAGTCAGAAGTTTGCAGATACTCAAAAAAACCAGAGCAGTAATCCAGGTTAACACCACAATAGGTACTTTGATTTTAAATAGCTCCTTTGCTTCCCCCCTTTACTCCTCCCCGCCCCCCACACACACATCTTTTAACAGAGCACTTTTTCTGATTATGTTTCCCATACCTAGAATGAGTTCCTTAGTCTTTGAGCTTCTCTGGATATGGGAAGTCCAAACACCACTTGCTGTATAAACACATTTTATGTTTAATATAAAAAAATCAACATGAGTGGCTATGTTTATAACTGCATTTGTTCACCTAGTACTTTTCGATTTATTACACACTTTAGCCTCATTTTGATACCTAAGAATGTAATGGACATCTGATGAGACAAGGAAAAAAGACTTAATAGTACACTGGTAAACAGAATTCCATTAACCACAGTTTCTTTTCAATTTGGGTGATTTTTTTCTTTTAATTATACTTTAAAATCTTTCTTATGTTTCATTTTCAGTAGTTCACCCTATCTGCTGTCTCTCCAGATAAAATGCAAACAGAACCAAAAAGTTTCACATCACTCTACTTTCCTTATCACAAGTCTTACTCATCCTCTCCTTCTCCCACCTATTTCCTCACATGATGATGCCCTGCCTCTGATGTTCTTAGGAAGCTGGCTTCACTCCTTGATTCAACAAATATTTATAGAGTGTCACTGAGATCTCAGGCCCTGTGTTGGGCACATGGTTTACATCAATGAACAAAACAAAAAAAAGTTATCCATGGAACTTCCATGAGTAGAAATAGTTACTATTACATATGTATACACTTGTACAGCATGCTACAGGTGACATGGAATAAAGAATCATTAGGACAAAGGACATATTTTAGGATTGCTGATGGGGCTGCAGGAAGGATGTTAAATGGGGTGACAAGGAAGGCCTCAATGAAAAGGTGAGACTTGAACAAAGACTGAAGACAGTGAGGATGTTAGCCAAGAGAACACATAAAGAGCATTCCAGGCAGAGGGACAGAACAAAGGCCCTGGGGGAAAAAGTATGTCTGGTATGTTCAAGGAACAGCACTGATGCACTGAACAAGGTCAACATGGCTGGAATGAGCTAGTGAGTGAGGAAGGCAGGCAGATCACAAAGGGCCTTAGTGCCCAGTGTAAGTTCTCTGCTGTAAAAGTCCATTGTAAAGCTTTTTCTCAATATAAAATAAGGAGTCATTGCAGTTTTTGAGCAGGGGAGTGATGAGTTAAGTTTTAAAAAGTACCTCACCACAGCTGCTGTGGTTGAGTACAGACTGCAGTGGGCTAGGGTGGCAGCAAGGAGACCAGTTAGGCTACTTAGCACAAGAGCAGCAGGAAAGGTATAAAAACAGTGATCAGATTCTGGCCCTGGCAGATGTGGCTCAGTTGGTTGGAGCACCATCCCGTACACCAAAAGGTTACGGGTTCAATCCCTGGTCAGAGCACATACCTACATTATGGGTTCAATCCCTGGTCCAGGCTCATAGGATTCCAGTACTGGGTGGATATGGGAGGCATCCAATCTATATTTCTCTCTCTAAAAACAGTGAAAAAATGTCCTTCGGTGAGGATAAAAAGAAAAAAAGTGATCAGATTCTAGATCTATTTTTAAAGGTAGAAAGTAATGCTTTCCTAGCAGACTGGATATGGGATAAAGGAGCTACTGGATTGTCAAGGATGACAGCTGATACACCAAGGATGAAGGTGCCATCAATCATTCTGAGGCCTAACTCCCCAACTGACACTAAGATACAGATGTTACAAGTGTCCTGATTTATTTACTCTCATAGAATTTTAAACTCTTTTTGATCCATTCCTCTCTTTCTCCTCCCACAGAGACAAACTACTCAGGGAAGTCCAATCTGTTGCAGATAAATAAAGTCCCTTCTCAGATACAACTGCAATGACAGACAGCCTACCCCCAGAAGGCAACCCCAGACTACTTAACATGTTTGATGGCTAGTCAAGCAACAAAGGAAAGTTTCCATTAGTCACATATGGAAAGTGGTAGCTATACGACTTTGGACACATCATTTCTTCTCACTCGCCTCATATCTTTGTCTTAAAGTAAGGATAATATTACCCATAGAGTTGTTCTGATAACTAATAAGTGAATAGATATCAAGCAGTATCTGGCACAGAGTAAGCAATATATAAAGGTTGTAATTATTACTATCATTAACTGTTTTTGTTATTTCTTAATCTCAGAATCATTTCATGAGAAATAATACTGAGGGAGCTAGCTACTCAGTCTAATATAAATTCCAAAAACACAAATAACCTGACACTAATATACAGAGTACAAAGACAGAGCAAGTTGCAGGTAGGTCTCATGGGAGCCTAACTGCCCTAACTCAGTCACTGAAATCCTATGGGACAAGGAGTACCCACTGTGTGTTTGAACAGAGAAAACAAGGGTACATAGCTCATTTCTCTATGATTTAAAGAAACTCGCCTATCACAGAAACCTCATAACCACCTCTGAACCCTTTCATTCTAGTTGTCTAGAACATCTTTCTGTATGTAAGAAAGATGGCATTTGTGCATTTCAGCTTTTGTTATATACTGTACTTTTGTTATATACTACCTTAGAATCAAGAACTGAGATGTAACTTATATGAGGTCTGTCCAGAAGGTATCCAGTCATATAATATAAAAATTAGAGACATTTATTGAAGAAGATCCAAGAAACTTTGTACATGGGACAATGACGCCTCAGTCTCATTCAAAGCAAGCACCTTAGGACCTCACAATTCTCCCAATCATCATCAGCTACCCCACTGTATTCTCCTGAATGTCATTAACTGTCTGAAATCTCTTCCCTTTCAAAGGTGATTTTAGTTTTGGGAAAAGCCAGAAGTCCCGGGGCACCAAATCAGGGCTGTGGAGGGGCTGAGTCACCTGGGTGATATGATGTTTCAGAAAACAACTGCACAAGATGTGATGCGTAAGCAGGTACATTGTCCCGATGAAGCTGCCAATCACCAGCTGCCTGTGGCAATGGCCTTCTGAATCATCTGAATAGTTTCCTTGGAGGAATTTTTGAGCTGAACACAAAATCTGATACAGACTCATTGCTCTACTCACTCAGTCATTTTGAATGAGACAACCACACAGTACATGAGCTCAATTAACTGTGTCTACCATCCCTACTGACTACTAGTTCAGTAAGGTTTGTCCATGCATATGCATCCCAGTCCACTCTCCTTGGCAGTCAGGATACACAGATGTTGGGCAAACCCTTCTTGTTGTACTGACAATGGCTGGAACGTTTTCCTGATAGACCTCATATAATTATATTAACCAATGACACCCCAATAAAATTTAATTTAAAAAAGAATTGAGATGTAGTTTTAAAATGTTTACTAATCATCTAACAATACAGTAAGTCATGTTTGGGTGCATACATATATACCGTATCTTGCAGTGTATAACACACAGTATTTTGTCACAATTTTTGAGGGGAAATAAGATGCGCATTATACATGGGTAGTACTAATTCCATATCTGTATAAATGTTTTTAATACTTTTATTTTTGCTTATGTGTTAAAAGTGTAAGTCTAGAGAACAATAACCATATCCATATACAAAATAATACCCTCTATAATACAATAATCGGTTTTGCTTCTATAAATAAATAAATAAATAACTGAATTATAAAATTAAAACAAAAGACTTTTTTCCTGAACATCCAGGACAAAAATGTGGATGCACAACAAAATACAGTATGCATCTTATTTAACATAAATCTGTTCTCCTGTCCAACTTCTGACACTGAATGAATTTCTATGAAAAATATCCCTCCCTCAACAACAGGAGCAATTCTCAATGCTGGCTGCATCTTAGAATTACTGGAGAACTTTAAACAAAATTCAAAGGCCCAGTCCTACACTTCTGGACTTGAGAACTGCTAGATAGGTAAACCCAGAAGTACTAAACTTGGGAAACAAAGAGAAGAACTGTTTAAATGTTTCTGGGTTTAAACTAGCATCATTGTATGAATTGGGTTCTGGGGTGGAGGGCACTACAGCCTACATTAGAAATCCTCTTACCCTGACTTAGTCTCTTAAATTATCCAGAACCTACAAAACACGAGTTGGTGGTCTTCCAAATATTTTCTCAAAAGTGAGTGATGACCATATTCAGATTTCCCTCCAATGAAAGAGCACACAATACTATTCTATTTTTCTCTGGCAAAATCCTCCTAAGCCTTATTGTCAAACATCTGATTACAGTTACTCCCCACAGCCCCCAACCCCACCCCTGGCCCCATTTCCCCACTATAGTCAATACCAGTATGCAGCCTAGCTCTAAGAAATGTGAACTCTTCCTTCTGTTTGTATTCGTAAATCCAATATTTAAATCATAAAGCCTCTACCCCATATTAGTGCACAACATAAAGGAGGAATTATTGCCAAATATTTTTGACTACTAACACAGTATAGGACTAGGTAATGGCTCTCTGTAATAAACTCATTCACTCATTCACTCATTCATGTCGTTAAAATAAAATACTCATTAAGTCTTTATCATATGCTAAACACTTCTTTTAGGTTCCTGTGACCACAGCAGTGATGAAGACATGTCCGGCCTTAATATCCTTCTAGATGCCTCATGTGCCTAAATTTTAAAATGAAGTATGGATGTAGCTCAAAACCGCTAAATAGTAGGTTAAAATAATACAAGTCTAAAGCAACAACACTAGAAATGTCACTTGGAACCCTAATTACTATGCACCTACTGTAACATACACCAGACGTTATATTAGTCTCTTTATATGTGGTACAATACTTATTTAGCAAATCTGCTCTCCTAAAGACATGAAATTACTACTTAAAAGAAATTAAAGAATGCCAAACAATGAGAAAATTCTTACTTTTGATTGAGTTTAGACTCAGCTTTCCACAGTAGAGAGCATTTGTGGCACCCTAAAGCTGACACGAATGAATTATGATAGAGTTGTGTCAATTCTCTCATGCAAGAAATTTTTTCAGGTTAGTTCAAACACATCAACTTTGATATTTCTGGGTTAAAAAAGAAAAATCAAATTGTCATAAAAATATATTTCACATTTCAAATTTCTTAAAGGTGGAAATTACGTAAACTATCCACCTGTAGATATTAAGCAACATAGCTTACTGACAAAATTATACTACTAAATTATTAATAAAGACACCAGTAAAATAAACTTTACTAAGTGCAGTGATTGGCCGTTTAACTTCCTTTGTAAACACTAGCCCAAACCAAATGTCACTCAGATCAATTAGGAATTCATAGGACGTAATTCAGACCCAAGCAAAAACGGGGTACAACCCGAAGATGTTTCCAAACCATTCCAATGATACTCTAAAGAAAAAATTTGAAGCATTCAGGTGGAGCAATTTGACTCCAATGTCTCAAATCACCCCCTCCAAATCCTTTGGTGGGAAGCCTTTGGTTTTGTTTTTAGTTTTTGAAGCAAACGCTGGTGAGGGACAGCCAAGTGGGATCAACATGTAAGTTTCCAGGGATCAACATGTAAGTTTCCAACCCCATTCTCCAACTCTAGGTACAGACTAGTCCCAAAACGGGGATTCAGTTCTCTGTTTTACCCAAGACAGTGTCCACTCACTTCACTTTGTAAAAAACGAGCGCGCACAGCTTGGCTGTGGCCCGGACCCAGACAGTGCCTGAGACCAGGACTCTCAGCCGCCCGCGCCCAGAGCTGTCCCTTCACGTCTGGAGACCTGGGCTGACCAGGGCCGGCTCCTGTCACCTGGCCACCGGCCCCCCGCCCACAGTACCCGAGCCCCAAGTCCGGAGCCAGGCTGTGAGGGTCCCAGCCGGACCGCGCTCACCGTCGATGTTCTCCCTGTCGCTGATGTGCTGCAGGTTGCAGCCCGTGTCCTCGCGGCTCAGGTCAGCGTCCGGCCGGTAGGACTCCAGTCGGGAGTGTGCATTCCTCCGGAGCTTGGGGCTGGAAGACACGCAGCACGAGGTAGTGTTCCCCATCGTCCGCGGCCCGGGGCCCGCGGCGCTCGCGGGGCTCCCGGGGCCGGACGCAGAGCGAGGCCCGCCCGCCGCCGGGGACGGACGGAAGCGCGGTCAGCAGCGGTGGTGGGGCCTCGCCATGGGCGGCGGGCGGGGCGGCGACCAGCGGCTGCAGGCGGCTCCCTCGGTCTCCGCGCCTCCTGGGCCTGCCCGCGGCGGAGGAGCGCCCGTACCGCGCGACTGCACGGCCGCGCCGGCCTCACCCCGCCGCGGCCATGGCGGGCGCCAGGCAGGCCGCCTCCCCGCGCTTCTCGCTCCGCGCCCGCTCCCGGCAGCGGCCTCCACAAGAGGTTCCGGTTCAGGCGGCAGAGACGCGTGTCCGCGGTAGCGGCCGCGTGGGGACGAGGCGGCGTAGACCGTATTGGGACAAGGCAGCAGGGGGCGGCCGGAGTGCGGTGGGCGGGCACAGTCTTCGGTCCCAACACAGGGAAGCCGGATTATAAGGCCCGGAGGAGTCTAGGCGCCTGCCCCACCCCGGCACCGCCCCTTCCCGCTGCCCTGGAAGCAGATCGCGGCCGGGAGGGCGGTTAGGCTGCGGCAAGCAGGCGGCCGTTTGCGCCCAGAGGCCCGACTTCTCCGTCCTCTGTTCCACCTCCCCGCCCTTCCCACCGGGGATAAAGGTGTGTGTGAAGGCCCAGGTGCCTGAAGCTGCGCTGGCCACTCCTGGGAACAGGGCTGGGGCCGTTCTTCGTTTTTCTTTCTTTAAAGCTTTTAAGAGGAAGTGGCCCTTGATTTAGGAGTTCTCTCGTCTGCGTTGAGCTTTGCGGAGGACTTGATGGTGGCCCCTGGGCTATTTCAGCGTGCAGTCAGCTGTAGCCTTTTAAGTCCCACGGAAGTTTTTGGGAGGTAAAGGCAGGTATGTAACACCAGCTATCCTGTGCCTTTAAAACGCTGCTGTTCTGTTGTGCGGGGGTGTCTGAACCCAAACCTCTAAAATGAAGTCAAGATGAGCTCTCCCGCTGGTGCAGAAGTGACCGGCCCACCCGCTTCCAAATACTCAGGGAAGGAGTTGTGAGGAGAGCCAGGAGGAAAAATGCTTTTGAAAGAAAAACACTGGGTGCAGTGCTCTTAGTTAACATATGAGGAAACTGAGGCCCAGAAAGGTGAAGTAACAGGTAGTAAAAGAAAACAAAAGATGGCATGGTCATGTGTATACATGTTGCCACAGACTTGAACACTAATTCGTTTGACTTTTGACATCCAGCCTTTGTTTTTAACCTGCGCTGCCCCCTTGATCATGTTTATACATTTATTAGGTTACATTTTTTAAAAGCTCCATGATCCAACTATATTTTTGCCTATTGGGTGTCCTTGGAAGATGAATGGCAGCAAAGCACTGATGCTGACAAGATGACCAAAAGAAGTTCTGAAGAATGCAGCCGGAAAGTGGTGGAGAGACAGCAACAAGGCAAATAAGGTTCTTTATTAAGGCAGTTTTACACCCTTGCCTCCTAGGAAACAGGGACTGGACCACAACTACAAGTCAATGAGAGTGCACATCCAGATTTTCAGGGTTACAATACTGTTTTGTAGTTTGGGTGCCACAAGCATCCAATTACTAAACCATGTATGTATGGCATATTCACTTTAGGGACATTAAATAATTTTTACTTAATCATAAAATTTGCAATTAATGATATGGTTTGAAGTGCTTAAGAGGGAACAGACAGCAGGGCTGTCTCAAGCTTCCTCTTCCTCAGGGTTACTGGGCAGTATTAATTAGGAACAACACTTGGAGACGTGAAGATGTGACTAAGGGCCAGGATAGCCACAAACTCGTGCCAAAAGGTGGGACAACCAATGGTCTACAGGGACTTTTCTGTTCCCCCACCACCTCTACCCACTCTTTGACATTCCCACTGTATTTTCCTTAAAAATGCACCTGTTGGGCTTATTCATTAGTATAACTTTTGGTCAGCAGGCCTTGGGAAGAAAGATAAGTGCTAAAGCAAACCAGTGATTTACATGAGTGCCAACCACCACACCCTTCCACACAAAAGACACACTTCACATTTCTCCAGGCAGAGACGCCTCCTATTTGACACTCAGTGACACTCTAAGAAAGGTGGCATGTATTGAACACCTCCTAGAAACCAGGCATTGTACTAAGTATTTTTTACATCTAAGCCTATAATGTTATCTCACATTTTACAAATAAAGTGTGTAAATTTTTATGTTAATTCCGATAAGTAAACCTATCTAAGGTAAGAAATGGCCTAACAGGGTGTTGCTCCTTGGTTCTGACTGTGGTCTATAAGGTCCCTTCTCAGTTGCATCCAGCCCAACCTCCTGCCCCCACCTCAAGGTGTCACTGAACGGAACAGGGGCAGGGGACAGATTGGAATAATGAGAGAAGAAATCAGAAGTTTCGGGTGGAAATCAGAAGCTCGTGTGGACAGTAGTGTTGCCCCGGCCAGGTGGCTCAGTCAGTTACAGCGTTGTCCTGTGCACCAAAAGTTGTGAGTTTGATTCCTGATCAGAACACATACCTAAGCTTCAGTTCAATCCCGGTAGGGTGCATATGGGAGGCAGTCTGTTGATGTTTCTTTCACACATCGATGTCTCTCTCAAATCAATAAAACATATCTTCAGGTGAGGATTGTTTTAAAAAAGGACTCTAGTCCTGCTTCCCTCCTCTTCCCTTTTCTATTCTCTTGCTGAATTAAGCTGTGAGTGACTTCTTAGGATTAGTTCTAGACTTGGAGAAGAGAGAAGAGAAGGGAGCCTTGTTATTTCTGTGGGGCCCAACCCTTCTGACTAAACTAAGTAGCTAGTCAACAAGGTGAAGCATTATGCAGAAATTTGGCCATCTCTGATGATACAGCCATCTCTGATTGTATCACTTAGGAATCTAAATGTGGGGACACTTTCTCAGTAGGGTAGACCTAGACCAGGATTAGGGCTGCAGAGGGAGGGAAGGTGAGCACTGCAATCCAAGGCCCTGTCCTCAAATCATTCAGCTTTCTTATAAAACATCAATCTGGATCTAATCAGAACCAGTCCTGCTCTTTGAGCAGAAAGAATCATTTCACAATTCTTTTCCTTCATCCTTCTTTGTTACCAGGGTTTAAGAATTTGGTCATTAAACAGAGGTAAATATGGAACTTGTATGAGCTCATTAAGTCAGTGCCCTTCACATTTTTTAAGCAGCTTTTTCTTTCAACAAAATTTTCAATGCAACCAAAATATTTAAAACATAAATGATATTAGTGTTAACTTAAATGAGTTATAAGATCTTATAAAAAACAAATCAGTGAATATAGGCTACCTTAATTAAATTAAGTAGAGCATAAGTACACTCTGACTTCAGCTACACACATACCCACCCATGAAATAAGAATCTGTCATTTGCACAACACCCTGAAACACCTCCTAGAATACAGAAAACACTGAGTCAAGTTAGCCCAGGACCTGGACCATTAGTCAAAAGAAGGAAAAAGGCTAGTCTCAGGGGAAAAAAAACTGCTCAGAGTGTATCTGCCCTTTCTTTGTCACCGAGTAGCCAGTTTTCTGTGCAGTTACTCAAATGTTTGTAAGGAAGATGTGAAATAACCAAAACTCTGTTGTACCATCAATACTCTTGTCACCCAGTACCTCCCCTCAAATAAGGCCTCCGTTTGGTACTCTTGATGGTAAGCAGTCCACAGTAACCAGCTATGGGGAAGTATTTACTTTGATAGCCACTTGATCTTGACTAACATAGGTGATTTATTTGTTTACAAAACATTCAAAAGTGTGCTGAGCCAGACACCTTGGAGATACAAAAGTAGATACGATGTGATTCTTAGAGAAACTCAAAGTCCAGTAAATACTCAAATGAACATGTTTGGAACATGTTTATTAATGTGAGTGATGATAGTCATGTAGTGCTAAAAATCTGAAGAATGCCAATTCTTCTGCTACCTGTAAATATATATCACCTGTGGATATACCTATGAAAGATTTATCCCATAAAGAATTTTACTCAGATAATCTCTCACATTGAAAATTCCTATAAGCAATTAAAGATGGCAGGTAGAATTCAACATGAAAGACAAATCTTTTGGTCCAGTATAACTGCCAGGAACATTGTGTTGAGAAAGATTCTGAGGTCATGTTCCAGCTGAACAGGGGAAAACACTGCCATGAGGAGAGGAGGAGGAGATAACACTTATGCCACATATTTCCTGTCCATGAGTAAAACCTTGGTTTATAGAATAAATAATGAAGCAGGGGATAGCCATAGATTCAGGGTATCAAGGCAAAGGCTCACTTGGAAACTGAGTCATCTACCTCACCACTGAGAATTCACCACCTGTCCCCAGTCTAAACAGCCTTGAGAAGTCTAAGCTCTTTTGCCAAACTCTATCTTCTTCATCTATCTTCGCTCACCTTGAACAGGAATGGTAAGTGTATGTGTGACCTCTCAGAACTGGGATGTACTTATCATAAGGTAAATTCCAGCATCTCACAGGGTCAGTCAAAGGTCAGACTGGGGGAGGTTTCTACTTCCCTACCTGGTATCGATTCTTCCAGATCCCTTAGTACAGATCTTCCATTCTGTGAGGAAGAACAATATGCCTGCCTCAGAGATGACAGCTGGCCACATGGCTAAATTGGGCCAATGAGATAGGAACAGAATCTTCCAGGACAGCGCTCTAAAGAGACTCTTTTCTGCTTTTTGGAGTGTGGACATGATGGCCAGATTTTCAGCATGTGCTTTTGAGTACTCAGTGACCTTGGAGGTGGAAGCCATGAACCAATGTCCCTGTACTCTTCTTTTACCTGACGGAAATAAAGGATGTTGTCGAAGCCACTGTAATTTTGAATTCCCAAGTGATATACAGCCACACCTAATCTGACCTGGCCTGGATTTGATAATATTCTTTGATAGAATTTTATGTATTCATATTAACAACTTTATTTATCACTGGTTGACCCCCAGATAAATAGGGACTTTGACCTAGAACTGTGGGGTGTCATACATACTTGGCTCCTATAGGAGAATCAGGGTTGGAATGGGAAGATGTAGTAGGCAGGATCTGGAGCCAAGGTAGGATTTTGATGGCAAAGGGAAATTCTTCCAAAAGACAGATAATCCCCATGGAAATTACCAGTAAAACAATAAAATGCCTGATACACTATTTTAATATATCACTCCTACATTATTCCCAGAACTGGAGACAAAGGTTCTGGGGAGCAAGAAACTCCTTGAATAGACCCTCGTATATATGCTTAAGATCTACTTCATCCAGGAAATTGATTTTCCTGTTCAAAAACACATTTTTTTTCTGGACCTCTCTTTATGACACCACTGACTATTTGGGAAAGGGATGGGAGGGTTGTTTCTGCCACCTTATATACTCTTTCCCAACACACACATCAAGTCTTTTAGTCCAGGATGGCTAGCATTAGTGATAACGGGACTTATTCTATGTCTCCTGTGATTCAGGCACTTTCACTTACGTTTATCTTCGTTAACTGGCCTCAGTTCAAACCTTGTTTTCAACACAACAAAACACAACAGAATTTTAAAAGCAAAACAAGGATTTTTAATGAGTTCTGTCAACTTACTGCCTCTACCTCACATTTTTAACCTCCAAGGAACTCAAAACACTCTGCTACTATAATTCAGCATTCAAATAGTCCTGGAGTCCCCAACGATCAGCTAGGTAAATCCTACTGCAGTGGGCAGTCCTCTCAGTGTCCACTTAAAATCTGTAAATAAGCCTCTTACTAGTTTTAGAATGCCACTTTGCCTGGCATTCAAGCTGGATTTTCCTGCCCCCTCCCCCTCCCACCACCCGCCTTGTGTTTTTAGTCCAACTTCTTCAAGGCCCAATACAAGCACTGATTTTTCTCAGTTCTTCAGGCTGGAGATCATTACCTCACATACACTTTATCTAAAACCACTTACCTCTTTCTACTTTTGTTGTTTTTATGTACTAATTTGTTTTATCTTCCCTATTAAACTGTAAGCTCTAAAGGGCACCTATGCCTCCCTCATTCCTCTTCTACTCACCACAATACCTGGTTTCTAAGAGGCACCCAAGGATTATTTGTTACCTCAGTAAGAGGTGAGCAAATACATGAAAATGTTCTTTTTACCCCCTCAGTCGGCTCGTATTTTTCTTTCTCTCCTCTTTTACTCAGCAAGAGAAGGATAGGGAATGAATTGGCAGTTTGGGGGACCCAAGGGTGGCCACGGAGGAGAGGATATGCTAGTGATGACTGTAGAAAGCTAGAGTTTTTAGTGATAATTCCCTTTTATTATATGTTGAAATTTTTGAGAAAATACTTTTCTCATTCTTTGCACTGTGAAGCTCTTGATACTCAGAGATCTATCACAATAGTGTTTATTACCTTTAATGTTTTCTCTAGAATTTAATTAACCAGGAAAACAGCACTGTTGATGGCGTCGTACTTCACAGAGCATAGTTCTGACTGTATTACGAAGAAAACCATTAGAATGAAGTTCACTTTATTTAGGTGTCTATTTCAGAGGCAGAAGTCAGATTTCTACAGCTTAGGTTGCCATGCTCTATGTTTGTTTGTTTTTTAACCTGAAGGCACTCAAATACTCCAGGAAAAAAAGCACATATTCCATATGTGTGCATATATGTGTCTGTGCATGTGCATGCATGCGACACATACATACTAATAAACCACATTCAGCTAAAATATTTTGCCAGTTTGTACAAATCAGTGGTTCTGAACCCCAGGGCAATGTGCCCATGTCTGGAGACATTTTTTATTGCCACCACTGGAAAGGGGATCCTACTGCATCTAGTGGGTAGAAGCTAGAGATGCTGCTAAACATCCTACAGTGCGCAGAGCAGTGTCCACAACTGGAATCATACAGCCCAAAGTGGCAATAGTGCCAAAGTCGAGAAACCCTGTCTAAATCTGCCAGTTACTCACTTCATATATTGTCATTCATTCTGTTGGAAAGAAAATTACACTCTATCAAGGATTCATTACCTAGTTTAGCTTCCCACTGGAAACTTTAAGAGGAAAAATAACACTTGTTTTCAAAAGAAAAAAATATTTCAATACACTTTTTAAGATTAACTTCCTATAGAAGGGCTTTTTAAAAAAATATTTTTTATTGATTGTGCCATTACAGTTGTCCCATTTCCCCCTTCATTCCTCTCCACCCTGCACACCCACTCCCACCCACACTCCCCCCCTTTAGTTCATGTCCATGTGTCATAAGTTCTTTAGCTTCTACATTTCCCACACTACTCTTGCCCTCCCCCTGTCTATTTTCTACCTACCATCTATGCTACTTATTCTCTGTACCTTCTCCCCCAGCTCCTCCTCCCACTCCCCTGTTGCTAACCCTTCATGTGATCTCCATTTCTGTGGCTCTGCTCCTGTTTTAGGTGTGAGCTTATTCTGCTTTTGTTTTAGGTGTGGTTGTTAAAAACTGTGATTTTGCTATCCTTTCACTGTTTGTATTTTTTGTCTTCTTTTTCTTAGATAAGTCCCTTTAACATTTCACATAATAAGAGCTTGGTGATGATGAACTCCTTGAACTTGACCTTATCTGAGAAGCACTTTATCTGCCCTTCCATTCTAAATGATAGCTTTGCTGGATAGAGCAGTCTTGGATGTAGGTCCTTGCCTTTCATGACTTGGAATACTTTTTTCCAGCCCCTTCTTGCCTGTAAGGTGTCTTTTGAGAAATCAGCTGACAGTCTGACGGAAAGTCCTTTGTAGGTGACTGTCCCCTTATCTCTTGCTTCTTCTAGAATTCTCTCCTTCATTTTAATCTTGTGTAATGTAATTATGATGTGCCTTGGTGTGTTCCTCCTTGAGTCCACCTTCTTTGGGACTCTCTGAGCTTCCTAGACTTCCTGGAAGTCTATTTTCTTTGCCAGATTGGGGAAGTTCTCCTTCATTATTTGTTCAGATAAGTTTTCCACTTGTTGCTCTTCCTCTTCCCCTTCTGGCACCCCTATAATTTGGATGTTGGAACATTTAAAGATGTTCTGGAGGTTCTTCAGCCTGTCCTCATTTTTTTGAATTCTTGTGTCTTAATTCTTTTCTGTTTGGTTGTTTCTTTCTTCCTTCTGGTCCACTCCATTGATTTGAGTCCCAGTTTTCCTTCCATCACTATTGGTTCCCTGTGCATTTTCCTTCACTTCACTTAGTGTAGCCTTCATTTGTTCATCTAATTTGTGACCAAAATCAACCAGTTCTGTGAGCATCCTGATCACCAGTGTTTTGAACTGTGCATCTGATAAGTTGGCTATCTCTTGGTTGCTTAAAAGTATTGGCTCTGGGGCTTTGAGTTGTTCTTCTGTTTGAGTCATTTTTGGTCAGGTGGCGCCTGTTACGTATGGGTGGCGGAGCCTTGGATGTTCACCAGGTCAGGGTAACCCAGTTGCTGGGTTGTGATGCTGTCTGTGGGGGCAGGGTCAGAGAGGGACTAATGGCACCTGTTCCGGGCTCTCTTGGATTTGCATCCCCTCTGCTGCTTCCCACAAGCAAACTGGACCCCCCTGGCACTGGTTTCTAGGTGGGTGGGCCTATGCACACTCCAGGACCCTGTGGGTCTCCCCAACGGACTCTCCTGTGAGTCTGGGAGTCTCTCCTGGCACCTTTTCAATCGGTGCTTTTAGGCTTTGTTTCCTGTCGCTGGGACCCTGGGCTGTGCAGTCCGTCTCACTGCTTGTTCTTGCCTAGTTTATCTACGCGCGAATATGTGACTGTGGTCAGCCAACCATCCTGTGTGCTCTGCTCGTTTCCTCCCTGCCTCTGGGGTCTGCTAGCCCCGTGCCGCCTGCGCTCCTGGGTCTGGCAGCCACAGCCTTTTCCTGCCACGTTGCCTTTCTGCTGACTGCCGACTCCACCCCTCTTACCGGTCTGGTTGAATGGTTGTTGGACTTCCATAGTTCAATTTTCTGTCTGTTCTGGTTGTGTTATTGTTTCTAAATCTTTGTTGTCCTTAATTGTGGTTGTGTGAGGAGACACAGTGTTTCCACCTATGCCTCCATCTTGACTGGAACTCCTAGAAGGGCTTTTTAATCATTCTGGCTACAGATTTTCCAAATCATTCTAGATGTATATAGTCACAGAAATCTGCCCAATTGGAGATTCACAGGAGTATAACATTTTCTTGCCTAAACTAAATGAGAGTAAATCCATTAAAAGTTTAGAAGGCAAAGAGCCTTTGAGAACACTGTTGAGATGAAGTTCAAGGCACAAAAGAAAAAAAGTCTTTATTTAGAGTAAAAGATAATGGCATTTCCTTCATATTACCTCTCAGTAATTTGTTAGTATTTCCCCTTTTTGAAGGGGAATTTCCTTTCATGATTTTGTAATTTTCTATGTTTTTTTAATAATGCAATCATACCACATATAAAATTTAATAGGTTCCTTTTTTTTCTGTAGCATTATAAGTACTTTCCCATACCAGTTAACATTTTTAGAAAACTAATGACTACAATATATATACCATACTTTAATTTTCCAATTATTGAATATTTCATCTGTTTCTTTTCAGTATAATAAAAAGCAATTGTGAGGTGAACATTTTTATGTACTGATCTTTTCCTGCATCTGCTTATTTCCATAACAGGAATTATTAAAATTGGAATTTCTGAGTCATTTTGAACACATAGGAACATTTAAAAATCTCTTGATAAGTGTTGCCATACAGTATTTTAGAAAGTTTATACCATATTATACAAATACTTGTTTATTTATTGAAATTCCAAGCTCACAGAGGAACTTCTGGCCATTCTGTGATCTGTAATTGGATGGGTTTCTATTGATGCTCACAACATCTTATATATATGCCTACATCACAGCATTTATCAATATGTACTATCTTTACCTACACTTCTCCAAGTAAACACTGAAGTAGGAAGCAGAACTTGTATTCTCTGTAGCCCTGGTACTGAGAATAGTAACGCCTAAGAGATAGTCCCCTACTGAGGACGTGATACCTAACAGCCATCAAGGCACTCTCCAAAACAGTCATTGTCTCACTCTCAGTTTCCCTTCAGTGGGCCAGAATAAAATTTCGCACACCTAACAGAGGGAAACTGCAAGCAGTTAGAGAGCTGTACTAATCTAAATCCAGCCTTGATAACTCTTCAGCATATTTTTTCCATCCAGTTGGAAAATTTACAGTTGATAATATCAGCAATGTGACTTCTTGATAGTATCAGCTTACTCCAAAGCACTCAAGAGCCTGAGAAATGACTACATGATCATTACAAACCTCATAGAAACTTCTTCCTGTTGCTTAGTTATCATCCTTCTGCATTTCCTGGGGACTTTATCTTTGCACAGTATGTGATACTAAGTTTCAATGAATGCTGAACAGTTCCTGTATGATAAATGCCAAGAAAAAAAATGAATGACATAAAGGAAGAAGTGAAGATCTCTATCTTCTGCCTTAATCCCAGCTCCATTTTTTACCTTTTATCAGCAGCCCCAAGGATTGGGGTTTTCTGATTGAAAATGAGTTCAGTTCTATGACATCTGAATAGCTATTCTAGCTATAGTACGGGGCAGAAAGACAGGTCGGAGCAGGCACCTCTTGAGGCCTGAAGATACGAAGTCCTCTTTGCTTGGTGTAAACACCCTCAGTGCCTAACAGGATGCCTATAATGTCCAGTTGCCCATCCCTTGGGAATAAGGCCTTAAAATCCCATTTTGTCTTATAAGAATGGTATTTGGAATACTTACACATTAAAATGATACCAGTTCTCTAATAGCATAGTACCATTAGTATATCTAATTAGCCAGAGAGATCACCTCTCAAGGCACTAAAAGAATGGTAGAACACAAGGTAGCGTCTTCACTCATAAAACCGAGAGGCTAGAGAAAAAGGAGCAATGAGAGAGAACAAGACCTGCTCCAGGAGGGTGGTGGTCCAGCCAGGAGCCACCATGGAGATCCTGGGACACACGGGGAACATGTGGGACACCAACTGTAAAGGGAATCAGGTGATAAACAGTAAAATCGGCTCTGGCCAGTGTAGCTCAGTAGGTTGGAATGTAAGCGTATGAACTGGAAGGGTTTTGGGTTTAATTACCCATCAGGCACACTTGATGGTTCGTCCAATCAAACCAGACGAACCAGTTGCAGGTTCATCCCTGGTCCAGGCACTACAAGAAGCAACTGATCGATGTTTCTCTCACATCAATGTTTCCCTCCCTCTCTCTCTGCCTTCCCCTCTCTATCTAAAATCAATAAGCATGCTCTAGAGGGAGGAAAAAAATTTAACAATTTTTAAAATCCATTTTACCTGCTCCCAAAATGTATAGTTCACACTTCTGTGTATAAAGTGCTAAATGGAAAAGGATATAAGTGACTTATCTTTCATACTCTAAACATGTGAATGGAGTAGGGAAAAAAAGGACTTCTCAGTAAGTAAAAGCACTTCCACCTTACTAACATGTTTCTCCACTTACTAATTTGTATAACTGATTTTGAAATATTTGAAATGGATATTAATGTTCATAGAAGTTAAGTTATTTGGGCAAAATATGATAAAACTGCCATTTAATTTATAATACTAAACAATCAAATGCAAACTAAATACCTATGAAGCTATAACTAGTTAAGCAAATTCTGCTACAAGCAGTGGAATTCTGTGAAGTCATAAAAATAAAGCTGTGTATACACCTACACTTATTTTTTTAAGTTTTATTTTAATTATTGTTCAAGTACAGTTTTCTGTCTTTTACTCCCATCCCAGTACACCCCCGCAGTGCTCCCCACCTCCCTCCCATTTCCACCCTGCTTAGTTTTTGTCCATGTGTCCTTTATACTTGTTCCTGTGACCCCTTCCCCTTTTCCCCTTAAATTCCCTCCCCTCTCCCCTCTGGTTACTGTCAGCCTGTTTTCTATTTCAATGTCTTTGGTTATATTTTGCTTGCTTGTTTGTTTTGTTGCTTAGGTTCCTGTTAAAGGTGAGATCATATGGTATTTGTCTTTTACCACCTGGCTTATTTCACTTAGCATGATGCTTTCCAGTTCCATCCATGCTGTTGCAAAGGGTAGGAGCTCCTTCTTTCTTTCTGCTGCATAGAATTCCATTGCACCTACACTTACTATACAAAGCCATGAAACATAGTTGAGAGAAAAGGCAGGTTGATCCTATTTACGAAAAGCCTAATGTCCTCATGAGTCACATGAAAACAAAGATGTTTTTAGGGATAGTGACAAATATCCAAAATTCAAAATTTAGTTGATTTATTTTCCTCTTTTTTTTCCTTTAAATCTTTGTCTTTTCCAAAGGTAACATGCATTTCCCATTTTCTGTCCAAAAAGGGATAGCATGACAAAATCCTTTTACCTCAAATGTTGTTCCCCCTTCTCTACTCTTTGTCTAAACAATCATGATTTGCTAAAACAAGCAAGGATTGTAAAGTAGAATCTGTGCTATGATAAAGCAGAATCCAAGTTGGAGGTCACCTCATGCACTGCAAGAAACCTAGATACAAGGGAAGCCGTGGTCCTAGTACAGGAAAGTGCAACCTGGAAATGTGGCATTCTGTTCAGAATTCTAACTTAGACTAACAGGCATCAGCTGGTATAATTTCTTGCCTTTGGCCACTGAAGATGTTATTTTCCATTTTATTCAACTTACTGTAAAATTATATTAGCTATGCTGCTACTTAAGCTAGAATACCCTCTGTCCAGTCACTTAATTTCTGTATTTTTGAGGATTGTACCACCTCATTGCCCCTGCCCATTCCCTTCTCCCGGGACTGACTATAGAGAACTGTATAAGCATTATGCTGAATCTACCTGTGCCTTTTAATTATTAAAACATCTTAAAAGGTAAATCTCCCAAATGCAGACCATTGTCTTCTCCATTGAAAGTATTTTTCAAAGGTCTAAACTTGAAGAAACAAAAATTAAATATATTTTGTGTACAAAGGGAGAACGAAAAAGAAAAAATCCCACAAACCCAGCAAAACTAGGCTCAATTCTTTCAGGCAAACTCTGCTTAGAAAGAGGTCGCTAGCATATGGAACTCTGGACCTTGTCCTAAATGAGGTGGTGAGGGGATCACAGTACCTGCTTTGTAAAACCAGATCCAGCCCTGTTACTGCCAACTCCAGAACCCAGATCTCTGTCTCCTCTGCTAATGCCTTCTCCATGCATTCCTAGGAGAACTACAGCAGCTGAGCTCTGTGAATTAAGCAGTGTGATTGATCAACACTAATCAGAATGTCCACAACATCTCTACAGATTTATGAAACATTGAACTTATTTTGATTTGTAATGAAAGTTCTGTACAACAAAGTAGTTAAATAAATCCCAAAATTCAGTTAATCAATACAGTAAAATTAAATCAACAAATATTTTGCTATCTACCATGGGCCAAAGGATCTAAAGAACCAGTTGGAAGGAGAGTCTGTAAACATGGAAAAGTTAAATTGCCAAATAAGCAGTACACTCAGTAATTAGTCTAAGAACTGAGAAAGGGAACCATCATTTAGGCTTCAGTGGTCTGGGAAGGCTTAACAGGAAACATTTATTCAGCCCCAAAATTGAAAAGATCAGTAAGGAATGCTTTTTTTTCATTAGAGTACTGTTTTTATGACATAAAAAAAAAAATGAGGTTGTGGGGTGGGTCTGAAGAAGTAAAGAAACATTAAGCTATATTTAACAATTCATAAAAAATATTTTGTTACAGTTCTAATTTACTGAATAATAGCACTCTGAAGGCCACTGTCACCCTAGTCCCACTCACAGATACACTGGCAGAGATTTAAATTTTAAATGTTTTAAAAACATTCTATAAAAATGTAAAGAATTAGCTAGCTGCATAAATAATATACATTATCTATGAAAGTTTTATTTGGAGATACAAAGTTGACATTTTTGATTGTTCTAGTTCAGTCAAGATAGCCAGAACAATCTTAAGAAGAATGAAAATTTGATTTGATTTGAACTAAGAAAATATTTAAACCTGATCATATTGGTAATGCCTCTTTTTTAAAAAAAAACAATATTTATTTTTAGAGAGGGGAAGGCAAGGAGAAAAGGGAGAAAAACATTGATCGCTGCTTGACATATGTCCCAGACTGGGACCAAACCCACAACCCAGGCGTGTGTCCTGACCATGAATTGATCCACAGACCTGTGGGTTCGCTCTGTGGGATGATGCCCAACCAAGCAACACCAGTTAGGACGATACCTTTTATTTTCCTTCCATTTTTTTAAGAATCAGTTTTAATGAGGTATAGTTTACATAATACAAATTTCTATTTTAACTATCAAAACATTTTGATGAGTTTAAGAATTTAATATACCAGTGTAACCACCGCCACTACAATCAAGATAAAGAACATTTTTGCCCTGTCTGGTGTGGCTCGGTGGATTGAGTGCCAGCCTGTGAACCAAAAGTTGCTGGTTCAATTCCCCGTGAGGGCACATGCCTGGGTTGTAGGCCAGGTCCCAGGTTGGGGGCCTATGAGAGGCAACCGATAGATGTATATCTCTCACATTGATGTTTCTCTTCGTCTCTTTCACCCTTCCTTCCCCTCTCTCTAAAAACAAATAAATAAAATCTTTTAAAAAAAGAAGGTAAAGAACATTTTCATTATCCCCCAAATTCCCTTGTGCCCATCCAGGTCAATATTCCCCGACCCCCGCTCTATTTTTCCTTGGCAAGATGACAGTATGTCTTGATTATTCACATTGCACATTTTTGCACTGGCATCTAGTCTTTCCGTTGCTTGAGTTTCTCTCCTTAAAGGGATATATAATGAAAGGGAATTATTACAAAGAAAATTGGAACTTTTTAGTGATACCAACATGGTAGACTTTCCTATGGATATATACAAAAACCTTTATTCTGATGATATTCCTCATGCTTCAAGAGAAAAAAAGAACCACAGTTGTTGCACAACTGAAACAGCTAGGCATAAAACAGCCAACTATGAACATGCTTGAAGTTGCAGAAATTACAAAGGTAAATGCAATCAACCTAGGATCGTCAGAGGCTGTTTAACTACCTGGTGGACAAGCATGGTTTTAGGCAAGCACATTTAGCGACACTCTACAGTTATGCAAAAATCCAATATGAATGTAGGCATTACTCTGGAGCAGCAGAATGTCTTTAGTTCTTTAGAGTGTTGTTGGTCAGAGGAACGTGTAGAAATGCATTGAGCTCACTGTGGGGAAAGCTGGCCTCTGAAACTGAACACAGAATTGTGATACAGCGGTGGAAGACCTGAGCCAGTTAAAACAGACTCCAGACAATTCTATGAGTGCTTCATTCCTGTCTCTTCAGCAGCAAACTGGCTCATTGCACAACAACATTTAAGATCGCTTCCTTTACCAGCCTCAGTACTTTAATGCATAACTTTAATGCATATGTGGACACATTTGGATAATGTGTCCACATATTCTTTGCTATTAGACCACAGCAGTTATAACTGACAAAGATGTTAAAAATGCCACCAGGTGCTAAACGATCTAGTCAAAGTTGCTCAGTGGGAGTCATGCACATACAAATACCCAATCACAGAATCTGTGAAATGCTTATATGTTAACTTTGACTTTGATGGGGCTCAGAAAAAGCTGAGGGAATGTGAATCTGCTTGTAAATGGCTTCTTCCTAGAGGCTTGTCCTGAGGATTTCATTGAAAATGCCCATGTCTTCATATTTGAGACTTTCTGTCACATCTACCAGTGTATCAGCATAACATGTTGGCAGATGAACTGAACGTGACTCCAGAAGGGGCTGAAAGGTGGATGGTAAATTTGATTACAAATGCAATACTGGATGCCAAGATTGGTTCCAAAATAGGTCATGTAGTTATGGGTAGCAGTGCAGTCTCACCCTACCAGTGAGGGATTAAAAAGACCAAAAGCCTTTCATTTAGATGCCAGATGATGGCCATACATATTGAGAAAAAACAATCAGAATGGTAGGTCAGAGTCTCCTAACTGGGTAACTCAAGACTCTGGCTTCTACTGGAGAGCTGTAAAGAAAAGATGAAAAATGATAAAGGAAAGATGAAATAATAAAACCATTATATAAAGGGTGACATACATTTTAGAAGCAACATAATGAATATAAGTTTTGGAGAATTTGAATAAATTGGTTGTTTCAAAAACAAATTATCTGACCCCAGGCAACCCCTGACTTGTTTTCTGTCACTTATGGATTACATTTGTCTTTTCTAAGGTTTCATAAGAATGTAATCATGCAGTATGTATAAAACTCTTTTTGTAGGCTTCTTTGGCTAAGCATAATGTTTTGAGATTTATCTGTTTTGTTGTGCATATCAGTAGTTTATTAATGTTTATTACTGAATAGTTTTCCAATGTATTGATATGCCACAGTTTGTTTACATTACCACAAATGTTGATGGACATTTAGGTTGTTTCTAGTTTTTGTCTATTATAAATAAAGTCATTATAAACAACCATGTACAAATCTTTGTGTGGATATGTGTTTAAATTTTTAGGGGTAAGATTGCCAGGTGATATGGTAAGTGTATGTTTAACTTTATAACAAACAACCAAACTTTTACAGAATTCTGTTACCATTTTACATTCTGAGCAGCAAGGTATGAGAGTTGTATTTGCTCTCTATCCTTATCAGCACTTAGTACTGTCATTCTATTTTCACCACTCTAGTGAGTATCTAGTACTATTTTGCTGTGGTTTTACTTTGAGTTTGATGACTAATGATGCTGATATATTTTTCTACATGTTTTGGCATGGCTATTAATCTATTTTATCTTGTAATGTACCTATTCAAATTGTTTGCCCAATTTACTTGGGTTATTTGTCTGAGTTGTGATAGTTCTTTATAACCACCCATAACCACCATGTATTCTAGATACAACTCCTTTGTCAGATATGTGCTTTATGAATATTTTCTCCCAGAAGGTAGCTTGGCTTGGCCTTTGTTGTTGTTGTTGTTTTGTGTGTGTACATATGTGTGTTTAGCAGTGTCTTTTGAAGGGTATAAGGTTTAACTGGGTAAAAGTCTCACTTAGTATCTTATAACTATTGTCTTTTTTGTATCCTAAGAAATCTTCTACTACCTATCTATTATTTAAATCTATCATTTTGCTGGTTGGGTTTAAATCTTATCATTTTGCTGTTTGTTTTCTATTTATTCCAAATCTTTGTTTTTATTTCTTCTTTTCCTATTGTCCTCTGGGTTTGTTTGTTTGTTTTTAAGATCTCATTCTATTTTAATTACAGGTTTATGAGGTACTTCTCTTTGTTTTAATTATTAATTGGATGCTCAAAGATTTACAGCATGGCCCTTTACCCAATCTGCTTTCAAATAATATACAATCACATGTATTCTAATATCTCAGTACAATTTCTTACAATTTTACACTTGCATGTTTCTGCTTATGTTTTAAGAACTTGTTATACATTTTACTTTTGTGAACATATATGTTATGAACACCATAAGATATTGTTCTTTTGCCACACTGGTCAGGGCAATGTTAGGGATATGTTTAGAATTACATTTAGGTATATTTTTTAAGATTAGTTTAGGATTAGGTTCATGTTATGGTTAAAACCTGTCTTATGATTAAGATAAAGTTAAACTTAGGGTTAGCCCTGGCTGGTGTAGCTCAGCGGATAGAGCACGGGCCTGTGAAGCAAAGGGTCACCGATTCGATTCCCAGTCAGGGCACATGCCTGGGTTGCAGGCCAGGTCCCCAGTGGGGGACACATGAGAGGCAACCACACATTGGTATTTCTCTCCCACTCTTTCTCCTTCCCTTCCCCTCTCTCTAAAAATAAATAAAATATTTTTAAAAAACCTTAGGATTAAAGTTGGAGATAATATTAGAGTTTGGTGAGGATTATAGTTAGGGTTAGGGCAAGAATGAGGATTATTAGGTTTTACCTGAAGTTTAGGGTTTAAATTAGAGTTAGGGTTAGTGCTAGATTAATGTGAGGGTAAAAGTGAGGTAAACAGTGAATATTAGTGTTAAGATTAGGGTGACTGGAAGGTGGTTTGTAATGGTTAGCTTTAGGGGTAGGGTCAGTGTTAAGATTATGATTAGGTTACAGATTTAATTTAGTGTTAAAATTAGGATTAGGTTTATGGTTAGTGTTGGGGCTGGAGTTAGGATGGGCTGCATGTGAATGTTAATGTGCAGTGTGAGGCAGATGGTGAGTGTCAGCATGACAGTGAATGTTAGTGTTAAAATAAGAATGTGTTAAGGTTATGGGAAGGTGATGGTGAATGTTAAATCTAGGATTAAGGTTTGATTCGGGTTCTATATAGAATTACATTTATAATTAGGTTATAGTTATGGTTAAGGTGAGGGTGAGGCTGAGGTTGGGGGGTTACAATTAAGATAAGGATAAGGTTAAGAATGAGGATGTGTTAAGTTTAGGTTTAGGGTGAGAGTAAAATTTAGAATGTGGATTAGGGTAACAGTTATTTTAGAATTTGAATTAAGATGAGTTTAAGGGTTCGGTGTAATGTAGTGTTAGTGTGAGGCTTAAGATGAGCGTAAGGTTGCGTGTAACATTTGGTTACTGTTAGGGTGAATGTGAGTATGAGAATTAGGATTAATGTAATGCTTAGTGGTATAAGTCAAGATAGGTTTAGCATTAAGGTTTTTAAGTATTCACTAATAAACTAAAACGTGCATATACAATTTGTGGCATAACATGCAATCTCTACCTTTCTCGACTTTGGAGAAAATTATAACTAAAACAATCTAACTTAGTATTCAGTACAACTTTCATTGTGTAAAACCTGTAGTGAAGTGTTTGAACACTCTTAAAATTAATTCATATCAAATGAGAGTTTTGCACATTCTTGTAAGCAGGTTATATAAACACTTAATGAAAACTCTACTAATTAAGTAATGAATATATATGACTTCAGATGTAATAAAGCATATTGTTAAAAAACATTGTTCTTTTGTTTTATTTTATATGTTGCATTGCTTTGCACAATTACCATTTAACAAAATTAATAAAAGGATACAAGAATTATTTTATATGTACCCACATATTGACCTCTCCTGGTGATCTTTGTTTCCTTGTTGAAATCTAAGTTTCACATCTGGTAGCGTTTTCCATTGCCTGAAGAACTTCCTTTAACATTTTAAAGGAAGAAATTTCTTTAACATTTTGTATAGTACAAGTCTTCAAATGACAAATCTCATTTTTGCTTGCCTGGAAAGTTACTTTTGTTTTGAAGAATATTTTCACTGGGTATAGAATTCTAGGTTGACTTTCTTTTAGCAAATACAGATGCAATTTTTTTTCTTTCCTGCATATCTCATGAACAGTCTGCTATAATTTTTGTCTATGGTCCTCTGGAATGTGTTTCCTTCTCCTCTGGCTGCTTTCAAGATGTTTCTCTTTATCACTTGTTTTCAGAAATTTTATATACATCAGTTTGTGGTACAAATATGTGTGTTTATTTTGCTTGAGATTCTTTGAGCTTTGTGGTCTGTAGATTATAGTTTTCATTAAATTTGGGAAGATTTTAGCCATTATTTCTTCTATACCCACCTACCTTTCTGGGAGTTCACATACATATATATATGTCAAACCACTTAATATTATACCACATGTCACCAGAGCTCTGTCCATTTTTTGTGACAGCTTCATTGACATATAATTTACATACCATAGGGTTCAGCCTTTTAAAGTGTGCATAATTTTTACTATATTTGGAGAGTTGTGTAATCATCACCAAATCTAATTTTAGAACCCTTTTATCATCCCCAAAGGAAACTTTGTACCCATCAATAGTCATCCTCCCTTCCTCTCTCCTCCAGGCCTAGCAACCACTAATCTATTTTGTGTCTATGGATTTGCCTGTTGTAGACATCTCACATAAATCATATCCTACAATATGTGGTCTGTTGTAACCGGTGTCTTTCACTCAGCATAATGTTTTGAGGTTTGTCCATGTTACATAATTTATCAATACTTCATTCTTTTTTGTCACCAAGTAATATTCCATTGTGTGGCTGTACATGCATTAGTTGATAGGCATTTCTTTTGTTTCACTTTTTGATTATTATGTGTAATTCTGTTATGAGAATTTCTGTAGAGCTTTTAGTGTGGACATACACTTTCATTTCTCTGGGTGGGTAGATACCTAAAGAGTGATACTGCTGGGTCATATAGTAACTCTAACATTTCCAAGGACTGACAATACTGTTTTCCAATATGGCTGCACCATTTTACTGTCTCACCTGCGGTGAATGAGGGTTCCAGTTTCTCCACATCCTTACCATACTTGTTATTGCCTGTCTTTGATTATAACCATCCAGTGGGTGTGAAATGGCATCTCATTATTTTTACTTGCATTTCTCTGATGACTAATGATGTTCAATGTTTTTTCATGTGCTCTTGAGGCATTTATATATCCTTTTTGGAGAAATGTCTATTTATATCCTTTGTCTGCTTTTTAATGGTGTTGTTTATCTTTACATTATTGAGTTGTAAGGATCACATGTATATTCTGAACACAAGTCAATTATCAGATATATAATTTGCAAATATTTTCTCCTATTCTGTGGGTCATTTTTTTTATTTCGTGGATCCTCCCACATGGAAAGTCTGTCACATGAGGGGTTCTCCCATTTGGTGGAGTCCTTTCTCAGATGGAGTCCTCCGCATGGTGAGCTACTATCTCATGGTGGTATCCTCCTACATGATAAGATCCTTTGTCATGGTGGAATCCACATGGGGAAGGCCTTTCACATGGTGAACACCTCCCCTGTGGTGAGGTCTTATCCCATGGTGAATCCTTTCACATGGAAAGGTCCTGTCTCATGGCGGGATCCTCTCACATGGTAAAGACCTATCTCATGGTGGAGTCCTCCCACATGATGAGGTCCTACCTCATGATTAAGTCCACTTTGCCTCTCACATCTACATCTTTATTTCTGCTTCAGGAGAAACAGTCTCATTCATGGTCTTCCCTCCCTCCAACTACCTGAACAACCTTAGGTATTTCCCTCCCATTTACACCCCAATGCAGACCGTTATTTCAGAGAGTTTCATTAACTCACCATTAAAGCCCAGGCCTATCCCCTATCTCCACCCTTGGTTATTGGCAGCCACTGGATAACTATTTAGAAGAGCTTGGAATGAGGTCTTTTGACAGCAATTAGTATCTGCTGGCCACATATTAACCCTAAGAATTTGTGGAACCATCTACTTAAAGCATTATTTCCTCAACTTCTCTCTCCTCTGCTTTCCCACAAAACAAGCTTTAACCAAATACAAAGACATAGTTTCATTTCTCTATTTTTCCTGCATAATACTCATACTAGTTCCTAACTCTTACTAGTATCCACAGTTAGGGATCTGACACCCTAAAGCTGTACAATCCAATATGGTAGCCACTAACCACATGTGACTATTGGTACTTATAATGTATGATTAGTCCAAATGAGATATGCTATCAGTAATTAAAATGCACACAATTTAAAAATTGGATAAAATACTTCATTAATACTTTTTAATCTTAATGACATTGAAATGATAATGCTTTGGACATATAAATTTAAGTAAAATATAAAAATTAATGTCATCTGGTCATTTTTACTTTTCTTAAAAATGTGGCCACGTGCCCTGGCTGGTGTGGCTCAGTGGGTTGGAGCATCGTCTCAATACACTAAAAGGCGTGGATTGATCCCCAGTAGGGGCATGTATGGGATCAGTGTTTCTCTCTCACATCAATGTCTGTCTGTCTTTCTCCCCACCCCAAATCCCACCCCTTCCTCTCTCACTAAAAGAAATGAAAAATGTCTTTGGGTGAGGATTAAAAAATGTGGCTATGAGAAAATTTAAAATTTCACATGTGGTTCATACTATACATTTCTATTGGACAGCACTGCCCTCAAACTTGTCTTGTGTCCCATACACTATGAACTCATACATGGCCTGAAACTTTGCTGCAGCCAGATCGCTTACTCAAAGACTTACCTGCCTTCTGGACTCCTCTCAGTGCTATGTCCCAGGACTAGACAACCCAGGCCACATCTGTTGAATTCAAGCTGAATAGTCTCAGGCTAATTTGTCATATCTTTGAACATAGTACCTTGGCCTACTCTTGTCAGGACAATCCTTTACCATTACTTCAGTTTCCATCATCCTTTCCTGCCCAACTTCCTTTTCTTTTCACATAGTCATCTCAGCAAGCCCCACATTAAGCCCACTCATAATCTCCTCTGACTCATTGCCTTGCATAGAACCCCTCCATCATTCTCACTTCCTGTATATAAATGCTGCCCATACTACCACCCCAGTCACCTTCGCCATGAATTTTTCCTCACAGCTCCAGTGCCTTCTAGTCCTTTCCCCTTATCCAAAGTCCTGTCATTGTATTCATTTTCTACCTTGTTGCTTAGTAAGTGGGTATTGTTCTGTTCTAGCCCCTGTTTCACACATGTGAGTGTGTTCTCCTTACTGGTTTGTTAGCTCCTGAATGAAGGGCTCATTTCTTGTGTTTCTTTCCAACACCTTCCCTCTATGCTACACCCCCAACCTAACAGGATGCAATCACAAAGCAACAGGTAGGTATTTGGCAAACACCTACTTAGTAATGAACCAAAATATTCAATGAATTCAAAAAAATGGGCAAAGGACTTGAACAGACACTTCTCCAAGGAGGACATACCATATGAAAGGACACTCAGTACCCCAGCTATCAGAGAGATGCAAATTAAAACCACAATGAGATACCACTTCACACCAGTCAGAATGGCCATCATAAACAAGTCAACAAACAACAAATGTTGGAGAGGGTATGGAGAAAAGAGAACCCTAGTGCACTGTTGGTGGGATTGCAGACTCGTGCAACCACTATGGAAAACAGTATGGGATTTGCTCTGAAAACTAAAAATGGAAATGCCTTTTGACCCAGCAATTCCACTGCCAGCATTTTAATGTAAGAACCCTGAAACACCAATCCAAAAGGA
>PVKM010003034.1:0-60403 GCA_004027735.1 Carollia perspicillata
CTAGGGCAGGGCACAAAACAGTGCATGACACAGAAAATAGTGCATAACTAAATCAACAGTGCATATTACAAAAACAGTGAATGACACAAAACAGTGATTGACACAAAAAACAGTGCAGGACACAAACAGTGCATTACAGTAGGTGGTCACAGGGAATAGTAAAAAGCAAAACTTAGTTCAAGTACCATAACATATATGTCCTTGAATATATCATTGTATATAGAAGAATAATATTTGTTGTAACTACCATTTTCAAGAAATGTTACTGCATTTTCATTGCACTCAATTTCATGAAAAGGGGAGGAATGCTACAAATTTAGAGTGATTTACAGTAACATGGCAAAAGGACTTTCTTGTTTGAAAATATGTGTCAGTTTTATGGCAGTTTCCTTATCCGGAATGCTGGATAAATGAGATTACTGTCTATATTTACACAAATATTTTAAAAGTTACAAAAGCATTACTAAATGGGAAGACAGTAGACCATAGTTTCTGATTCTACTTGATAGCGAAAGCTTGGATAAATAGTAATTGAGAAATAATTGACTGCTTTACTTCTCCTCTACTTCTTATTACCATTTGTCATTATAATATTTGTTTATCTTTGTGTCCAAAATATCAGTGTAAGAATCATTCAGAGACTTAATCTTCCCTGTTTGTTGGTGTATTCTAACTACACCAGGCACTCAGTAAGTATTCACTGAATGAATGCATAAATGAGATAATCACACAAGTATATAATTACAAACTGTAAAAAACCAATGTGGTAAATGAAAGTACTTTCAAAACTCTGTGCATTCCACACATGCAAGGTGATGTAATTTTTTTGAATTTTAGAAAAGATTACAAACTGCCAGGAGATAACATGTTAATTTTTCTGTATTGGTTGCTTTCTTTCTTTTTTTTAAAAATTTTTTCAATTATAATTGGCATTCAATATTATCTTGCATTAGTTTCAGGTGTACTGCACAGTGGGTAGACATTTATAAAATTCATGAAGTCATGCCCCCAATAATTCTAGTCCCACCTGGCTCCATACCTAGGTATTGCAATATTATTGCCTGTATTCTCTGTGCTGTACTTTATATCTGTGTGACTGTTTTGTAACTACCGATTTGTACTTCTTAATCCCTTCGTCTTTTTCAGTGGTCCCCTCCACTCCTCCCACCTGGCAACCCTCAGTTTATTCTTTGTATCAATGAGTTTGTTTCTGTTTTGTTGTTTACTTTGCTCTTTAGATTCCACATGTAAGTGAAATCATACGGTACTTGTCTTTCTCTGTCTGACTTCTTTCACTGAGTATAATGCTCTCTGAGTCCACCCATGTTGTCTCAAACGGTAAGATTTCATTCTTTTCTACGGCTGAGCAATATCCGACTGTATATATGCACCACATCTTCTCTACCCAATCGTCTATTGGTGGGGAAGAGGGAGCCCTGGCTCCCTGCAGGTGGGGATGCAAATTGGTGTGGCCACTATGGAAGTTCCTCAAAAAAATAAAAATAGAACTACTTTATGACCCAGCAATTCCACAGCCGGTTGCTTTCTCTTTAAACGTTTACTTGCTAAGTGTTTCTCTTTCTTTTTCACCATGGTTTATACTCTCAACAGAGTTCTACTTGTATGGTTCTGTAATCCCCTCAGACCCAGTTCAGTTCCTCTAGAGATTCTCAGCTAAGGTCAGTGAAGACTTGTGAAATCCGCTGTTGCCTCCTGAGGCCTCATATACTCTCTAAAAATGTATGCCGAGTGTTGTGGACCCTGTGCATTTTCCTGGAAAGAGTTCCCATAGCTTTCATCAGATTCCCAGAGGATATGAACCCCTTACCCCAAATTTAAGAGTCATCGTTCTGAAATTTTGTATTTTTGTTTTACTTTTTGTTGCTGTATCAGTACTTCTTTTCCTTTGAGATGTTTTTATTTTCCTTTTAGTTTTCATGATGATATTTTGCTACTTTAAAATGTTTACAGTTTGTCTGCAGTGTGGGGTATTCTTGGATTATTACACGCCTCTGATCACAGCCTTTCTCTCCGTCTCTCTTTTGTCTGGCCAACAGTGTGGGCATGTGCCAACTGCAGGCTTGTGCTGTCCAACCCTTCTGGGACCTTTACTTCTCCATGCTACCCTAACGACTACCCTAACACCCAGGCTTGCATGTGGACCCTCCGTGCCCCCACCGGCTACATCATTCAGATAACGTTTAACGACTTCGACATTGAAGAAGCTCCCAATTGCATTTATGACTATTTATCCCTGGATAATGGAGTAAGCCAGACGAAATTTTGTGGAGCAACTGCCAAAGGCCTATCGTTTAACTCGAGTGTGAATGAGATGCATGTGTCCTTTTCAAGTGACTTTAGCATCCAGAAGAAAGGTTTCAATGCCAGCTACATCCGAGGTATGTAAACCAAGGACCGTGCCAAGCTCCTGCTTTCATTTAACATGTTCTGCAATAAACACAGGGCCAGCAGACAGAGCTGTGATCTTTTATGTGCATGTGAATGGTTAGGATTAGGATTGAAGGGCAAGAAGATGTTAATTTTCTCTGAGTATTCTCATTAGCAATATATAGCTACCAGATCCAAAATCTGGTTACAGTAGAGCTGAATTCTTTTATGTTGTTTATATGCAGAACATTTAAAGGCTACTTGGAAGATCCTAGATATTCCACAGCTAATAATAATTAAAATCTGTAATTTTAGCATCTCTCCATTCAATGTTTAAAACATTTCTATTTAGAAATCATTTTATTTTTGGCTTTTAAGATGTTGCCCTTTCAAGGAACCATGCTAGGGGACAAATATAGAAAATTAGCATAAAATTTTAAAAGAGCAGTTTCTAACTTAAGCTAATAAACAACATAACCAGAGGAAAGTCTCTTGAAAAATGGCAATGGAAGGAAAGAAAATATAGTTTAATCAAACATATGTCCCAGATTCTGGCGTATCTTAACATTTAAATACTTCTTTCTAAAACCTGTCTTTGCCTAAGGAAAACTCAAGCTTCAAAACTGAGATGTAGTTACACAGTTTTTTCTGTAGGGCTTCTTAAATAGATGTCGTGTACCAAGAAAAGAACCAAAAAGAGGCACCACGATGAAAATGACTCTCATCATTATGAATTGTGTTTTTGGCGGCAGGGTTTTTACTGTGTGTAATCGACATGAGATATATGTGTGGTTAATTGAAACACATGCTTTAATTTTTCAAATAATGTTTTTTAAAATTATAAAGTATTATAGGAAGTTAGAAAAGAAAGTATTATAGGAAATTAGCAAACTACAGCCACCTACTTACATACCCCCAACCGTACCCACCAACACACGGCTGAGAGACACGCTCCCTTCCAGCCCGTTCACTTTAACAGCCTGTGGAAGAGCGCTGGTTCATGTTGCATGAGATCGATTTAGGTCAACAGACCTGTCAACGGCATTGTATTGAAAAAGTACACTAAAGTATATAATTCTGCTAAATTCCATCGTGGACTTTTAACTAGAATATTTATTTTAAAATGATGTTTTTACCATAGACCTATTTTGATATGCATTAAAATACATTGGAACTAGCCTTCAAATGAAACCAGTATTAAATAGCATTGTCGAGGTGAGCTCCTTCTCTCTCAAATCAGTTCATAATGTGTCACGGTGTCTGTTGTATTAGCATAGGGCTAAATCCATTGCATTAGTTAGTATTTTCACATATGTGCAGAAGGAATAGGCTAGCATGTTTTTATTTTGGAATTTTATGTGTATAATAATAGTCATCTATATTAGGAATCAGTACTAGCTATAGGCAGACTGTGGCAGAAGCACTACCCTAGTGCTTTGCAGGTATCAACTTAGTGCTCACAGGTGCCGTTGTCCTTCAATCTGCAGGTGAAAAGACTAGGGTAGAGCAAAGTAGTACCATGTCCAAGGTCACACAGCGCAGTGGAAGAGCTGGGATGGGGTGCTCCGTCATCTGCCCTTTGAACCAACAACTCAAATGTAAAAGAAATAAAATATAGCAGTTCAAAATGTAAAGGAAACAGAGCTTAAAATTCCATCCTTGTTTGTTGTCGAATTAGACTCCCTCTCCTCAGAGGACTTGTCCTTGCACCTTTCCTGAACATTCAGAAATGTTCCTGAATGACCCTCCTGGTAGGGAACACGAGTAGGGTAGGGGGTGTCTGAAGGAAGACAGGCAATTGTTAATCAAAAATAGAATTAGTAGTTATTATATATAGGAATTATTTGAAAGTAACATATGTTTTCAAAAATCTTAAGTAGAGGGCTTTCCCGAAACTGTTAGTTTTTAATTATGGTTTGGGTTTTTTTTTTTTCAGTTCTAGGATTAAGAAAAATACTTGTTATTAACTTGGCTGACTGTACCTCAAAGGTTTAGGTGTGAGCCCCAACCATGATTAGAGTTTAAGTGGGGGGACTTCTTGCTGCCGTTATTATCGTTTGTATAAGGTAACACTCAGTAGTGGTAGAGAGTCCAGTGAAAGAGGGGAGTGGCGGGGCAGAAGCCCATCGGTAGAGTGGTGGAGGGGCTGGGTGTATCCGACACTTTGCATCTGACTAGTCCATATCTGAGGTTAACGTGTTTTATCTGTTACTATGTTTTCTCCTAGTTGCTGTGTCCCTAAGGAATCAAAAGGTTGTTTTACCCCAGACATTAGATACGTACCAGGTATCCACGGCAAAAAGTGTCTCCATTCCAGAGCTCAGTGCTTTCACACTCTGTTTCGAAGCAAACAAAGTTGGCAAGGAAGACGGTGAATGGATGGCTTTCTCCTACTCAAATGCATCCTTCACACAGTTACTCAGTTTCGGAAAGGCCAAGAATGGCTACTTTCTAACTCTGTCTGGCTCACAATGCCTGCTCAACATCGCGTTACCTGTAAAGGATAAAGAAGACATTTTCACAGAAAGCTTTGAGCAGCTTTGCATCGTTTGGAATAATTCTTTGGGCTCTGTGGGTGTAAGTTTCAAAAGAAATTACGAAGCAGTTCCATGTGATTCTACCATCAATAAAGTTATTTTGGGGAATGGGAAATTGTTGTTGGGCTCCGATCAAATTGAATTTGCCTCTCTAAAAGGGGACATTTATAACTTTCGACTTTGGAATTTTACCATGGATTCCAAAATGCTCTCCAACCTCAGCTGTAGTGTGAAGGGGAATGTGGTCGACTGGCAGAATGACTTTTGGAATATCCCAACGGTAGCTCTGAAAGCTGAAAGCAACCTGAGCTGTGGTAAGTCTGTGGCATATTAACTCTTTGTTTAAAGCATCACTCTATGAATATGTTTGTCAACAAAAAATTATGCATACATTCACGTATCTAATTATATATGTGTGTACATATATAATTACATTATACATATGTGTATGTATAGTACATGCATGTGTGAATGTGTGTGTATATATAATTAGCATTAATTATATAATATTAATGAGCTCTTTTTATTTTTAAAATGTTATCTACTCAGCTATTTATATAGGCATTTGATTACAAGCCATATTTTTTCAATCAAAGCTTTTGGTCCTGCCATTTTTGTTTTATTTATGTCATAAAATATCACACAGTTTTTACCACCAACAAACTATAGTTATAATTATCATGTCTCAAACAGAACTGTTCATATCAGACCAGAAGCAAAAGAAATTAATGTTATTGTTTTTAATCATATAGGTGATATAGTTAAAAGCTGAGTTTTATCATCCTGGAATGAAATTTCCATTATGTTATTTAAATAAACAACCACCACCTAAAAGAAGTCTGTATTAAAGATCACAACTGTCCATTTAAGGAGAATCTTTGATAATCAGAAATTATCATTTATCTCTTTGAACTTTTATTTCTGTTTGAAAATGAGCTTTCAAATAGTCCATTTCTGATTGCATTTTGGAGAGACTTTAAGTATGATAGTATTGCAAGTAGCTAAATGCAAAATGCTTAGAGAAATAATGCTATGTAAAAAACTATATTAAAATAGACATCTATCAAATATTCTCTAGTTACGTAAGTCAATTTTGGAAGTCTTATTTTAGTACAGGACTCATCAGACACAAAATGTAAGTTTCATCATCACTTTTGAATGTTATAGGACCAAATCTAAGGTGTAGATAATACATACTTTTTAGTCACAGAGGGAGTTCTCATTAAAAGATAGAAGAAGGGGCCTAATATTAAAAAGTAATTTGTGTGTAACTTTGGAGGGGATTCTGTCAGAAATCTGTTCCCAGTACTTTGAACTAAGTAAGACCCCTTGTGAAGACCTGAGCCCACGTGACCTGCGTTTGCCCTTCTGGCCTGGGGAGCTGCTGTCACCTACCTTCTGTGCGGGTAACCCATTTCTCCATGTGGTCACGGCACTCCTGCAGATGTTGGGAGGCTATTAAGTGATGTCATTGGAGAGCTATTTCCTTGTGGGTTGTTGAAAAGAGGGTAAACCACGACCCCATTCCAGAAGGAGACTGTGGAACTTTGTCAGAGCTGGTGGTGTTCCCCAGCTCCTCCTGGTCTGATTGGGTACGGAGCACCTTCAGGGATTCCTGCGAAGTCTTTTACTCGGTGAGGAAATTGAGAGGTCGGGTGTGTGGCTTTGGTGTGGGATGGTGAACGGGAGGAGCAGGCAGTGGTACATGGCCTACATCCTTAGTCGAGGAGCCTGTTTTCACCATGTCCTCAGTCATTACGAAAAGTCATAATACAGACCCTTCAACATTTGTCTCTTTGTGGGGCCCTCTGGCAACCAAAAGAATAAGAGAAAGAAAGAGAAAGAAAAGAATTAGGCTAGGTAGGTATGTGAACAATAGCTAGTACCTAATTTATAGTTTGATTGGATACGTATATTACGTTCCAGGTGCTGTTTAGAGCCTTGGAGCCACGTTAACTCATTTTCTACAACGTAGCTCTCACAGGCTGGGTTTCAGTAGTAACCTCATTTTGCAGAAGAGAGATCCGAGGCCCAAAAAGCTTAAGGAATTTAACTGGTGTCACTTCCGTGACTAAGTGGCCAAGTCAGGAATTGAACCCAGAAAGTTTGGTTTTAGAGCCATCCATTCTTCATCAGGATGCATCAGCCCGCCCTGCAGAATGAGAAGGATTCGACAACGGGATGCAGAGCTAGAGCAGGCAGGCTAATTCTTCCCCAGGTGAGAACTATGAAGGTCCAGGAGCCACTCTTCTGGCCAGAGAGCTTTCTGTGCGAAAATGCTAGCCTTCCAGGGTGTTAAAATGGTATTTGTTTTAAATAAAATTAACAAGGTTCCTTTCCTGCAGTGCTTCTTAGATGTCTTAATATAATAAAATTTGAGGTATATATTGTACAAGAACCCCTAAATCTCTCTAAGAAATCCTGTAGACCAGGGTTGAGAAACTAAGAGGGCCTATGGCAGCCGTCTGTTTCTGTAAAGTTTTACTGGAACACAGCCATGCCCATGAGTTGGTTTTTTTATTGTTCTTAATAGTGCCTTTAAAACTCCTTTCCCAAGCCTTAAGATTCCTGGAATACATCAGGTACATGCTCATGTAGCATAGTCATCTATAAACTTTCAAAATGATTTCATTCAAAGGAGTGGCACAAGCTTACCTAATCAGTGATTTGAATTCCTTTACTTTTATGGTGGTCTTCCTGACGTTCCAAGATGGCCCTGAACGCCCACGTTTCATAGGTTCAGATATCCTGGACTGAGTTTCAGGAGTCATAACAGGAGAGGGCGAGGGAGTTTCCTGCCGTTTAATCATCAGCTTTGGGAGTCGAAGAACCAAGTCACTTATTAACTGACAGGAAATACCTGTAACACAGATTATATCTAAGCCTATTAGCTAAGCAAAACCTCAATAAGTGAAAAAAAAGTACGCTCTATTAACATTGTAACCTTTCCTTTTTCCCAAAATGTCATGGCTTGCTGTTTGTGGTGCTAGTATTTTCCAACAACTAATCATCAGTACAGTGACCAATGGGAAAATAGAATTTCACACCTAACATTCCATTGGCCTGACAATACCTATTAAATAGGAACTTTTATTTCAGAATCAACTTGTGATAGAAAATTAATAGATTTTTCTAGAGGTCTATTTCTAAGTAAATTTTCCTAGATAGTAGGACAGAACTAATTACATTGAAACATCCTGTCAGTAGTTTCAAATCTGAAATATTCTAGCCTTAATAAAATCAATAAATGTTTCAACAGTTTTAGAATTGGACTTTTTTGCTTCCCTAAACAATTCTAAGCATACTTGGGAAATATACCTTAATTAAGAAATTTTCAGTAGGTTTTCTGAAAAACATGGTTAATTTTATCAGTCTTTTCCAGAATGAAATGCTTTATTTAGCAGCAGTTCTTTTTATTATATAGCATCATTCTTTCTCTTAGAACAATTTTAGTAAACATATTCGGTTTTATGACCTCCACGGATAGACAATTTTCTCCGCGGACTCTTTAATTATAGGTGCAAGTGTTTGCCTGTGTTATGATTCATGCTTAGGTGCTGGCTGGTGTCCATCAATTCTCACAAAGAAAGGACAATGGCTTCTCTGCCCGTTTTATTTATCTTACTGCTGACCGCTCTTTCCTGAGGTGTCACACAGTATAACTCGATGAATAATCCAAGTTCAAACAAATTACATCTGTTTAACTATCATTAATAAGCAATTCCATCTATTAGCCACTGTGGTTATCGTGATAAGACACAATTTGTACATATCCACCTTTGTTGTTATTCTTTTTTAGAAATGTTTGGATTCGTACCAACTAACGTTTTCATTGCCAAGATTTTGCACTTAATTACTAAGGTGTCATCAGCTCTCGGGTTCCTACCCTTTCATTTTCAGTTATTACAGTTTTGTTCTTCACAGCCCCCAAACTCTGGCTCCTTATCGGCTCCTTTCTTTTATCCCTAACAAATTTTCAACCAACATTTTTAGATTACCAAATTATATATAAACAATAAAGATCCAGTCCCTTTATCTTCACAAAGGACTTTATTACTTGGAGATGCTGAAACTTTTTATGTGCATAAATGGCTCTCAGAAATAATTTTATTTGAAATCAGTTTATTTACAGAAGAATTGTAAAATTCAACTTAGCTTGTGCAAAAAAATAATTGAAAGGGATTATTTTTTCCCATTGTAATCATGCCAAGGGCTCATTGCTGTGCACTGTTACATGGATTATCATTAAATATAGTATGAGGTGAGTTAGTTGTTGGCCACACATCAGTCTTTTTTACCATAGCTCATGTCAATAAGTAGCGACTCTATTGAGTAGCATAATTTTAGAAGAAAAACTGATAGAAAAGAAAGATTTATAGCATCTCATCAACTGCCTGCTTTCAGTGATTACATTTTTTCAAAGAAATTTGGCTTTAAATTTTGCAGTCAATATTAAGTAAATACCTTTAAACACCTTTGTGCTATCTATAAAAATCAGTGAACACACATAGGTTACATTCTGAAAACAATTCCTTGATGATAAAGATATTATCTTCATCCAAGAGGGAGAACTCACATTGCTTAATTAATGATCCCCTGGTTTGTAAATCTGTTGGCCTAGGAAAATTGATAGCCATAGTGACTTTTTATGCAGATATGCTGGACATGGAACTCATTAGAATTTTAAAAATTACATGCACTTTTTGTATTTCAAGTATTTATATAATTTGGTGTTTTTGTAATATAAGATCTTCTTTTTCAAAATAATTTCCCTCTAATAAGACTCTTCATTTGGATTTATACTATTCCCCCCCAAATCATCAAATTTAATATCTATTGCTATATGCATCATCATAAAATACTGTTTATTGAGTATTTATAAAGCAATGTCCAAGTGCTAAACTTTAAGGGCCTAAGGAGGAACAAGTGACAACTCAAGTAACAAGAAGTAAATGTTACAATTTCCCAAGAAGATGTTGTCACATATTGATTATACTTGTTACTATAAATGACACTGACAAAATGTTAAAGAAAATTGTCAAATATCTTACTATAACAACATAGCTCTTCTGGTTTTCTTTCCTTATTCCCGCCTCTAAGCTTGCTGATACACTGCCGTGGACACGTAGTTAGTGGTCCAACTTCTTTCCCACAACAGTGTCCCCTTATCTCGCTCTGTCTCCTGAGATACTGTATCAGCGCCAGAGTGGCCTGGGGAGACTGTGCCTGCCAACGTCCCGTGCAATGTGAGAACCGCGGGAGCTCTCCATCCAGGGGCCTCCTCTCTTGCTTGTTACACTAGCTGAGATTCCCTCGGTCACTTTAAATTTGGAAAGCTTTCTGGAAGTTCCTTACTAACATGTAAGTGCCTAGAGGAGAAAAGAAGTCCTGCGAGAGGGGGCATAAGTAGGTGTGTGAGAAAAAAAGAATGGGCAGAAAACTTGGAAGATAAAATTCTCCCTCCATTCTGTCTGAAGCCGCCCTCAACTTGTGCCTCCTCAAATGTTCTTTCTTCATGGCACACTCGTCCAAGCTCTCGGCGTTTAAAAGTCCCCCTCTCTGTGTCTGCTTCCTGTCATAGCCAAGCTTCCTCTTTTTTTTGCATTCACCCCTCAACTGAACGTTGGCAGTCTGGAGTTCATCGTTCCCACGCTCCTGAAACTAATTTCTGGAGAGCTGCTACCAAAATTCCCGTGTAAAGTTAAAGGTCTCCTAAGTCTTTGTCATTCTTGACCTTTCTGGTTCACTTGCTATTGCCACACCTTCGATGAAACTGTCTGCCTTTTAATTCTGTGAAACCACCTTCTGCAGGAGCTATTTTCACCTGTGTAACTCTTTTTAAAAATATCAGAACATTAAATATAGAAATACCGATGGCTGCATCCTTTTCTCCTCTCAAAGCTGCACTCTAGCTCCAGGGGTCCCAGACACAGCTTTAGCTTCTGTGGAGTAGCACCTGGCTGGACCTCTTACAAAACTGGGCACCGCTGCCATGGACCCAGGTGTCTCCTAGGCACCACCACTTCCATTACTGGACTTACTGGTTAGCCCACCTCACCTAAGTTTGCTCTTTTTCTAGTATTTCCTATCTCTTTTTATAAGAGTATTATGTAACAATATCTCAAACTGGAAACTAGAAAAACATCTTCTTCCCCTGTTTCAAAGAGTCACTGAATCCTATGCGTGAATGTCTTATATCTGTCTCTTTCTATCCGTCATCATTTTATGCATGATACCAACTCTCAGTCTTTAGTATTATTCTTCTTGTATCTTCCCTCTTTTTAACTAATTATAGAGCCTCAAAGGCGTTTTCAAACTGAAATCCAATTTTCTCACTTCGTTCTCTTAAGAGTTTAAAATGTGAGCAGTCCATTATCATTCATTCAGTAATTTATTCAGTAAACCTCGAGCGCCCACCTGCTGTGTGGATGGGATACACCATCATCAGAAGGACAGAGTCTCTGTGCTCTACAAGACTCCTATCCATCACCTGAATAACTGATCGTTGCTACCCGTTTTCTACAAATACCCAGTAATGCCATGTCACTTGGGTTCCCAGATCTCCAGTAAGAGATACCTTCTCGGTATATATGTTTCAGTAATTCTGTCGGCTAGAAATGTCCATCTTAGTCTCTTATACCGTGAGCAACATAGTGACTGCTGATGTTCTTGGCAGTTTTTCCTTGTAATGGATTGTGCCAGCCTCCCTTCTCCCCAAGCTGCTGGTCACATCCTCCTTTGGGCCACTAACCACATCAGTCAGGGAACTGGGAAGCCAGTTCCCATGTATGCCTCTCTCAGAGCAGCAACATTACCTCCGAGTATTCTTCAAGCCCCTGCGCCTCGTACACTGTAAACAGTCAGTAAATTCTTATTGAATAAGCATGTAAAGGTCTGTAATGAGAGCTTTGTGCCAGTTAACATCACAGCCTTGCCTATAGAGTTGGGCCTTTTTGAGGTAACGTGACTCCTTTGGCCAGGTGCCCAGGGCAGTCAAAAATGAAGACCCCGTGACTCCTAAGGTGCTGTTGACCTGGGGAAGCTTTCTGTTTATGCACACCATTTACCTAGACGTCTTTTGCCAGCTCTTCTTTTGGTACCTGCTCTACTCACCTGTACTGTTCCCCCAAGAAAGTTCAGAAAAATGTTTAGACGCTAGAATGGAATCACTATTATAGAAATGCCCATTTAAAATTGAATGTGTGTACTTGTATGTGTGTGTTTCTATTCTTCTGTCTTCATTCCTAGAGAAATATGCTTTGGGACGTTTAGCCCATCTTCCCTCCCCACGACCTGGTCATGAAAGTCTGTTCAGTGTCAGAGGGAGAGTCAGGGCGACAGAGAGAACCCACTACTCCCACTAGAAAAATCAGCTCAAAACTCCTTTCCTGTTCAGGATGAGTCAGTAAACGCTTGAAACAGAAAGACACAGAGACCAAGCCGAAATCCCAGAAACGTATTTCTGGAATTGCATATAGCACATGTTAGTGCTTAAGAACTGAAAATGTTCATTTTATGAGCATTAATACCCGAGTTTACTTTTGAAACGTATCTTTGAGGTTTGTATTATTTCATTTATATGAATTTCCACCAGAGCTGTATAATTTATTATGTGAAAAGGCCCTGAACTTTTCACACGGACTTTTCCTTTCATGTGTGGATGGCCAATAAATTGAGTTGAGGATTTTGAGGTCTATTTCAACAACCTGACTTTATACTGGGGGAATTATGGCACCAGGACTTTAAGAGACTCCCTTAATGTTAAATAGACTATGACTGGTGGACTGTTCTAGGGCTGCTCCTATTATACCAAACATGCGATCTGTCATTTTCTTTCCTGGATACTGTTAAACCTGAAGTCAAACTTGTATAATCCTCTGTGTGCATCCAGGTTCCTACCTGATCCCGCTGCCAGCAGCAGACCTAGCCAGCTGTGCAGACTTGGGGACCCTCTGCCAAGGTAGGGAGCCAGCGTCATCCTCTGGAGTCTCTCTCTTTTCTACTTGCTATTTTGGATAATGTAGTTTTTATTGTCTTGGTTTTTATCTTAACCTTCTTTTGGGAAGCCAGAAACCAGCAAAACAGAAGAATTTCTGGATGTGTTTTAGTTGCGTGGGTGCAGAGTACATACAGTGTGGAGAAAGAATGCATTCACATACTGGATGACCACGTTCCCATAAAGCACTGAGTTTTTTAGATGTGACTGATTATGTGCTTATAACCAAAGGTTGATTTCATTTTTTCCCTCTGTGTCTTCTCAAGAATATTGCAAAGGCCCAGTATAAACTCAATCATACAATGTTTTGAAAAAGCATTAATATGTAAAAATCTAGGGGGAAAATTAAGTTGAATATTTAGTTAAATTTTAGACAAAGACATGAGACAATTTATGGTGTTCAATATAACAAATATTAAAATGAAATACTTATACTGAATTAATATTAATGTAAGTTTATTATAATGCATAATGACTATATTATGATCAGCATTCTAATTATATATGATGGACTAAACAGTTGCATGCTAAATAATATGTAATTAAAGTCCCATAAGTTTTAAAATAATAACGTATTTTGCTTTAATTTTATTACTGCTCTTCCTAATTTCCCATGATCCATTTTTCATTCATTCATTCTATTACATACTTCTTTGTGAAGTAGCATGTTCTATGAGCCACACTGAGAATCGTGATCATGCCCTTTGTGAAAGCTGGATCTCTTACTAGGAGGAACATGGCAGGGGTTAGGAGAGAGAATAAGTGACTAGGAATTGAAGGTTTCTCCTGCGGTTCCAGTGTGGGAGTGGGGCTGTACTTCATTATTATCTTACTTCCTTTCTGAGACATGATTCTTGATGTTATCCATGGATACCTTATGAAAATAAAATTATTAAATAGTTTCCATGAACTCAGGGTAGTTTAGAAGTCATTATATGAAAGAAAAAAAACAGTTTTGCCTAGTTTAAGATGTAATGGTTTTTAAAGGTTAGTTATTGTATTTTTTCTTCTAATCTGAGATACCTATTATTCCATTTCCTTGGGTCACAGGACAAGATGCCCAACTATTTTTTTTTCCTCCTGTGTCCTCAGTGACCAAAAAACCATTTTCCTGTTTATCAATGCATTTTGCATTGAAACAAATGTAACTGACGGTTCATAATTTGTTTAAAAGACTTTAATAAGAATCTCCATTTCAAGTATTACATATTACATTGAAATGGAAAAGTTTTTAGTTAAGAATGCATTTTTGAAAAAAAGAATGAATTTTCTTTAAAAAAAAGAATGCATATCTTAAGTCAAAGAATTTAGTATTGTCTAATGACCCTTTAGAAGATAATTCTTTGTGCATTCACTTAGATGTTTTAAATAGAGGTAATTTTAAATATTAGAGATGCATAACAAGTGGTTTTTGTACTTTGAATGTACATATAATACAAATGTACTCCTAGGATAAACCAAAGGAAAATTATGTGTATAGGTATTTTCCTAGTCATACAGGGGTTGGCAAAAGTTAGATTTATAGTTGTTCATGTTGAAAAAGACATGCAGGCTATGATTATTACTAGAGCTTCATTAACTCTGTTTCTCGTACTCACAACTGTAAACCTCCTTTTTGCCTCACCCCGTATAGCTCCTGCAGAATTCCTTCAAAAATGTTATCAAACCATTGCATAAGGATTGAATCTTTGAGAGTTTGAAGAATGTCAGAAGTGCATCAATGGCATAAAGCTTTAAAAATGTCTCCCCTATCAGGCTTGTCCGTATGGAATCCATTTTGTCCATCAATGTTTAGTAAAGTTATTGGGACCTTTAAATAACTGATTTAGTCTATACATTTTATTCTCTTTCATTTTACGTTACGTTTATCTTCTCAAGGAGAAATACGTTTTTCTCTGAGATTTAGTTTCTCTATTCTCAGTGAATCAGGAAGACTGACTTAGTTCGGAGAATTTTCTAGCTGATGAGTGCCTTAGAGACTGCCTTCTAGAACCTTTTCTTTTTACCGACTTAGGAAACTGAGTTCTGGAAAAGTTTGGTCATTCTCAGTGCGGCTGTCAGCCGGTTCATGGCAGACCTAGGTCCAGCATCCTAGGCCTAGGGTTCCTTCCTCCGTTCCTTGTATGCCAGATCCAGACTCCTGCATTATGGTACCAAAGGCTGTGGGCACTGATTCTTAGTGTGCCGTAGAAAGCATCGCTGTAGTTCATGCATTATAACCTTAGAGTCTGTTGTAGTTATTGGCGAGAAATAGTTTGCATTCCTCCTGCGTATGAGTTAATTATAGACTGCTTATCCATATTAACTGTCATGTGCTCCTTGCAAAATTAAAATTACATCTTTCTCATCTTTATTAGCAGCTACTGTAAACTCTTCTAGTACTACACCACCTACTGTCAACACTAACATGCCTGTTACTAATAGAATCGATAAACAAAGGAATGGTAAGAAACTATTACCTTTTACGTTTGTAGTATGTCTCATGTGATTAAAAAAAAGTATTTTAAAGTGGAAAGAGCTAATGTTTCAACAAAATTCCTGTTACCGAAATCAACCAGTATCTTTGCAAGACTAGGAAAAGACATAAATATCACTTGGTTTTCCTGAGTCCCTCTTTCTGTTGGCCAGTGGAATGAGTTCATTTCCAGTATCGCTCCTCTGTACTTTTAGCTAAGATTTCTTTCTGAAGACGTTTTGCGAGAAAGGCATTTAATTAAAAGGAATGAATTTATATTATACTAGAGATCTCAGAAAAAATGATTTATGAGGTTTTGTCAGGTTATTCTTTTCAGGAAACTACTGTTTTGAGATTTTATAATTTCAAAAAGCTGATTTTAGTAATTTCACAAAAGCCAAATTTATGTTTAATATATGTGACATTTAAATCATTTTATATGGCAATAATTTGCTCTCTGCTTTTATTTATTGAAGAATAATGGTTAAAATATGATTGTCCATCAACTAAATCATAATCTGTTTTTTTGATTGACTTGAGAGAGGGAGTGAGAGAGAAACAGTGATTTGTTGTCCCACTGAGTTACACATTCATTTATTGATTCTTACAGGTGCCCTGTCCAGGCATCAAACGCACAACCTTGGCATACTGGGATGATGCTCTAACTGAATGAGCCACCCAGCTAGGGTATAAATTAATTATTTTCCTTGCCCGAGGATATGTTTATTGATTTTGTTGAGGTGGGGGGAGAGAGACATCGATATGATAGAGAAACATTGATCATTTGCCCCTCACATGCCCACCCCACCCCCACCGGGGACCAAACTTGCAACACAGGTATATATACCTTGACCGTGGATCAAACCCATGACCTTTTGGTGTCTGAGACAACGCTCCAACCAACTGAGCCACCTGGCTAGGGCATAAATCAATTTTTAGTTGAAAAAATGTCAAGTAACTACCAATACATCTTGCCTTTTTTCTTCCTCACATACTTTTCTATTTATATGATATTGCAGTTGGCAAATATAGCAGTTATATAAAACAAGCCTGGGCCGTGCTTGGTGAACTGAGCTGCTAGTTAACGTGTTGCCTATATGAACCACATTCATAGACTTTTGTTAATTCAGAGTAAGTCATTTCAGTTTCTTCTGAAAAAGAGACATTCCAGTTAAGTGACCGCACCATCGCCCCGAGTACAGTAATATTCTCCAATATGAGGTATTAGGAACAAGGAATTGTCTCAACTTCAGTCATTTACATTGTGAGGCCAAGACATCTGTATTGTATCACCAGGGACCGAAACCTAGAGAAAAGAAACCCACGTAGTTCATTTTTCCTTTTGGCTTCGGGGTTACATCAACTTCCTCTGTAAGAATGTTTAAATTGGAAGTACGGAATATTTTACATGAAATGTAAAGGGTTATAAAGACATCGATTCAGGGCAGTGTTTATGGTTATTCTGGTAGTTACACCAAGGAGATTTATGATGGAGCAAACATTCCAGCGACCCCCAGGAAAGCAGCAGCAACTGAAGTTTCCAGTGCGTATTTCACATGGACGCCCGCCAGCAGAGGGGAATATTATAATTCTGACGAAGCATTTCGCTCTTTGTGTAGACATACAAAGAGCCTCTGTGGCATTCTCCCTCCAGGACTGGCACATCCACGGCTGCCCAAGAACATTTATGTGATGCTTCAGAGGCCCTGACTTGGTGGAGCAGAGCTGTATTCACTCAGTCATGTCATTTCTGACATTCTTGAAGAGAGCCTTGTTTAGTTCATCTCTCTCTGCGTCACAACCTCCAGTGGAGTTTCAACAAAGCCAGCAAATGTTAGAAGCAGTTGAAATGGTTTCACTTGACCACATTAAAGAAAAAAATTCTAATGCAGATGATTCTTGGTAAAAATATACTACTGGCCTTTGAAAATATTGTAAAACATTCACAGGTTGTCATGTAGTACCCATATTCTCAAAATCGTATACTCAAATTTGTGTCTCTTTTTTTTTACCACATCCTTGATCCACCTCTACTCTCCATTTCATAGTTTTTTTTTTCCCTAAGTTGGCTCACTTTTTAACTTAAATGATTTTATTTGCATGGGAAAATGGATGTCACTACTGTAAAATGAAATCATAACAACTTATTTTAAAATAGAAGTGAAGATAAACATAATGAAAGCAATGTTATTGGAGTGTCCCTATATCCTATTGCTTTGTTACATCTTAGCGCCCGAAGCCTTTATTATGTCTTTAAAAGGGAATAGTAACAAAGTGTTAGAGATAGATGATAATCTAAATAAGACTCTTGATGTAACCCAATTTGAAGTAATTGCAAAGGGAATTCCTTGTTTACCTTGTGACTAAAAGGGATTTGATGTTATGTCCCGGACTAAGATCACTCACACACTGACAACAAGTTCCAATGCACTTTTTTTGTTCCTTGGGAAATCGATGTAGTAAACATTCTCAGGCCTCTGATCTGATATACAGGGTGCAGCAAAAGTAGGTTTACAGTTGTTCATATGCAAAATAATACAGTAATTAATAACTAATAATAGAAGAATAAACTGTGTTTCACATACAACTGTAAATCTGCTTTTGCCCACCCTGTACGAGAGAGTCTATTTTGTTTACTGTAAGAAAGAGAGGCACAACTATCTTTCTGCCTTCTCTGGTTTTTAAGCTCTGGACTATCAAATGAGGGGAGAGGGGTTAAAAGTGGTTGACAATCAGAGCTATTTCTTCAATGTACTGTATCAATTAAATGTGCTTTCCTGGCTTTTGTGCATGTTCCTATTTTTCTGTGCCAAGTTCTTTTTGTCGTTTTCAATGGGACTTTTATCTGATACTCAGACTATATACTAAGAAACGCTTATCTTTTTAGCTGCTTTTCATAAACAGATATTTCAGGAAATAATGGATAATCCAGGCATTTCCACAAATAACTTTTAGCCTTTTCTATTACATTCCCAAGAAAAGCTCTTTGACCAAATATTGTTTTCACGCAAAATTATATTTTCTATACTTGAAGCATCACTCTAGTGCTACTGAATATTAAACTTCTGTGAGGTCAGCAAAGTTAATTCCAAGTAAGGAACTAACTTTGTTAGTATTTATTATTGTTCTAAAAACCTAGCTTACAAGTACAAATTGTAACACAGCTTCTAGTGTCTCACATACATTTAACAGTCAGATGAAAATTCCAACTCAGGTGTTGGTGTGGATGCAGCAGTCAGTCTGGCTTCGCACGCCAGGTGTCGTGGAGAACTGTGAGCACAAGATGAGCGGGACTCCAGTCTCATTGCACGTGCCACTTTCATTCTATGATTGTCTCTCACTGGTTCAAAGAAGGAGTGTTGAGCCTCAGTTAACATTTCCTTTACATTTTAACATCTATCCTTTCAAATATATATATATATACATTTTAACTAATTTTAAAAGATTTTATTTATTTATTTTTAGAGACAGGGGAAGGGAAGGAGAAAGAGAGGGAGGGAAACATCAATATTTGGTTGCCTTTCATGAGCCCCCTACCAGGGACCTGGCCCACAACCCAGGCCTGTGGCCCGACTGGGAGTTGAACTGGCTGATCCTTTGGGTCGCAGGCCCGTGCTCAATTCACTGAGCCACACCAGCCAGGGCAAACTATATATTTTAAAATCTACCTTTCGAAACTGTATTTCACAGCCTTGACTATAGAGTAGATAAAGTAATGTCATTTCTGTATTTTCCAAGAAACTCCAAAAAGAGTGTTAAGAAGACAAAAAGGAAAAATAAATTGGAGAGAAACCTTCAGACAGGAATGAGGTTTTTTAATGCCACATGCGTAATGGCAAGTAATCACTTCTACTTCAAAGTTCTGCATGGCTAGAAGAGTTATCCAGTTAGTTGGAAGATAGATATATTCTTAAATACTTTTTTCCAATAGTAATGTCTCCTTCTGTCCTGGATGCCATTATTACGACAATGCGTTCATGTAGTAAAGTCTCTGGGACATAGGAAGACTTGTGAATAGCTTTTCTACCAAGACACTGTGGGAGCTGTAACGTGTATAGGAGGAGACAGCTTGGCTGCAAGGATGACAGGGAGCAGCTTGCTTCCGTGTGTCTTAACTGTGCATTTTCCACTTGCCACGCGTAAGCCGGATATTTGGCTGCAGTTCAAAACCCTTTTCACCAGCCCTTCAGTGGACATTTCACTTTACTTTGACAGTTCACTCTTGGACATTTCTCATGATTGCTTGTTGGCTACATTATTCAAAATGTTTAAGTACAACAGCCAGCCTCTACTGAGTAGTTCTGAGCTAAGGATAAAAAGACTGCATTCCGAAGCTGCTGACGAGAGAATACATGATAACAATCCATAGCATAAGAAAATCTGTAGCACAGGATGCTAGGGGTTCTCTGGCATATTCACATATTTTGCTTGCTTTAAGCAATATAATTCTAAAAAGAGTACTATATTAATTGACTTAGGCTGCTTCTGATATTGCATGCCTGTCTTATTTATAAAAACAGCGCATTGGAAAAAAGTGAGGTATGTAATATTTAAAATTTAAAGGAAAATATCTTAAGTATGTGGATGCTTCTATAAAATGTGAGAAATGTCAGTGATTAAAAACACTGATTTTTAGTATTTTGCAGTATTTTCCTGAGAGGAAAAGAATGCTACTGTTTAACCAACAAGTGTTTTAGGTCTCCCTCTAGTGGTAGCTGCTCAGGACTCTGCTGGCATCAGTGAACATTCACAGAGCATCCTCAGAGCCCTAAGTAAATACAGAGTCTGGGCCCTCTGCAATTTGAATTTCCTCTCAGTCATCTGGAATGTTCATGATTTGATGTGATGAGATCTAAAGTGTAAAAAAGGTTATTTTCTCTGAGTTATTATTATTTGTTTTAAACATCTTTCTCTAAATCTTTTCATTAAGAGTATTTTTAAAGGAATATCAATTCAAGATCATTAAAATACCTAAAGAGTTTTAGAAGCAGAAATAACCTAATCTGCATAAATTAACCTCATTTGGACCTGTACCAATTTCATATATTTATATTACATTCTGGAGTGGCTTTGCTTTTTTTTTTTTTTTGCATGAAATTTCTGATCCATATACTAGAACATTCCTTTGGTAGTTAGACTGCAATTTGCACTTTGGTAAATTTGGGGATTTCCAGAAGCATATGCTTGTACTTTGTTTTGTACCATCTCCTTAAAATCTTTATTAAATCTATTTCTCATCACTGTTTTAATTATATATTCCTACATTTTCTGTGCACACTTCACTTAAGACATACCAAAACCTAGCATGAAGAAAGATGACTGACAATAATGGAGACTCCAACACTTTTCCCCTCAGTAACCCATCATATTTTAGCAAGGTGCCCCGTAACATGTAGCTGGAGAGATGTAGCGAATCCTGGCCGGTGATGATTTGTGTCTGTGTGTATCACACTACTTTAAAGATTGCCCCTGAAAGAAAACTTTCTCTGATATTGTGCTCTTTCTTAAAGCAAGCTAATTGAAATTTTATCCGCAAATATTGTTCTTTTCCCTCTACTCAGGTGCAAATGACAACATTTATGGAATTTTGGTGAAAAACCAAGTGATTTCCAGCCTAATACCTTAGTAGAAGTGAATGCTTCAAGGGGGGAAAGAAATGAAAGGGAGGAAGAGGGGCAGAGGAGGAAAGAGGTGTAAGCCTGCCCATCACCTCTCTCGTCTTACATGCTGAACTCTGTGTGATGTGCAAAAAGAAAGGGTATTTTCTTGTTACAAGAAATCAAAGTGTACATGAAAACACCACCACTTTATAGACCACAGATACCAGAAATATATAAAACTTAAAAATACAAAGAAACATTTTAGGAGCAATGAATTAATTGTCTGTAAGAGTAAACTGATTAATAACTCTTTCTAAGAAATTGCAGCATTCAATGAGCACCAAGTGAAAATGTCTTAGAAGTTTTCTGTACCTATGTAGGTGTTTCTGTTAAGCTGTATGTAATTATGTGATTGTAAATTTACACTGATAATTATATGATTATAAAATGTAACATGATTATAGAATGTAATTAATGGACTAAATCCTGTTTCCAATGGACAGATGGAATTATCTATAGAATTTCCTTAGTGATTCAAAACATCCTTCATCACCCTGAGGTAAAAGTGCAGAGCAAGGTGGCAGAATGGGTAAGTGAATCTGTAAAATTCCTGTTTTGGTTTTGTACTGTTTACCTCTGGAAGTCTGGAAAGACCCCACTGCTTGAGTGTCTTAATCCACAGATCATACAGATACATAGAACTGTACCGATACAGTTCATTAGAAATGTATAAATCAGTAAGTAAGGGAGGTATTGTGCTTATGCACAGAAAGAGAGCTGCCTTTGAAAAAAGGACAAGAAAATGAACATGCAAAATAATATTGAATGTAAACTGTAAAAATAAATTAAAAATTTGAAAAAAGAGGAAAACAAAGAAAGTGCCACACAAATGGAAATGTGTGTTGGTGAGTATCTTCATTTACTATTGCATGCACACATTTTCAGCAGTTTTTAAAAGTATATTTCTTCTTGTATTATTTCATTGTTTGAATATTTTTGAACTAAAACCAAACTGTATGAAAAGGTACAGAGCAGGTCCTCGAATAATGCTGTTTCACTCAGCATTGTTCCGTTAGAACGCTGATGAGACTGAGACGCCGTAGGCACGTAATTCTTTCTTACATCAAATAGCCTGTGGTACCATCAGCATCACCACACGTCATTTCGCTTCAAGTCACAGAAGCCATTGATGACTTCAGGGAAGGACTCACTGTGTCGAGAAAATCTCGCGTCCATCCTTGTCCATCCTTGTGGCTCATCTGCCTGGACATGACCCTGGAAACCACTGTCACTTCTTGCGGGGGCGGGGGGGGGTCCAGAATTTGTTTCTGCATATGAAAGAAAGTAAGACTGTTGTATCCTTTCTACACTAAAAGTAACATATTTTACACACCATTCTATACTGTACTTATTTTTGTTATTGCCAGATTTGCCACATCAGTACATGGAGACATTCTTTATCTTTTTTTTAAACACTATATAGGGTTCCAGTATGTGTCTGTCATTTTTTAAATCTTCTGTTGATAGATATTTAGGATATAATTTACTTAACCTGTATTATATTGATGAAAATTTTAGTAATTTCCAATTTAAAAAAAAACTTTAATTTTTTTCTTGTTTTTTCTTACACAGACACAACACATGGATATTTTTTTATTTTTGCTTCCTCATAACCATCTCAAAAGTTTTATTTCTCACAAGTTTTCATAATTTCTTTATTTTTTCCTATTTATGGTGTACTATGGGTCTTTGTACTACTTTTTATATATAATAATATTATAGTTCAAACAGTTGTGACTGAAGTCACTTGCATATGCATTCTGAAGTAAGAAATATTGGTTTTATTATAGGTGTGTGATAATAAATGTGTCCTAGGTCTCAAAAGGAAGTTAAACCTTGAGGATAGTGGTGACGATACAATACTTTCTATATGAGGGGGGACATCAAAAAATCTGGAATTTATTTATAAAAGCTATTTCTTTTTAAACATGTATTTATTCTTACATGTTTAAACTTCACTAACCTTCAGAGTACTCTCCATTTGATGCAATACACCTACCTAGACATTTTTGAACTCATTGATTTTGATGTATTTTAGTGCTTCTGCCAGTTTTTGTTTGTTTCACGTCTTCCACATTGGCATAATATTTCCCTTTGAAGCCTTTTTTCATCCAGGGAAACAAAACAAAAGTCTTTGGGAAAGATCAGGTGAATAGGGAGGAGGGGGCCCAGGGGACATACCATTTTTGGTCAAAAACTGCTGAACACTCAGCACAATATGGACAGATGTGCTTGTAAGCCACCCATCATGAAATGGGCAGGCATGTTGAAAGAGTCTTCAAAAAAATATTCACTGAAGTTGAACGTAGCCTCTCACAGCAACGCCAGCCGGTGCACTGATCCAGATGGGCTCCTGGAACACGCACCTCGTGGGGGAAGCCTGGACTACCAGGGGCCCGCCCTCCAGAAGATAATTTCAGTGTTTGGGGGGGTCCCCCCTCGAATATATCATATTCGAATGATAGGGAAAGTCTTATTTTAAAAGAACACCTTTTAAAACAAGTTGACCACAGGAAACAATAGTATTTAATTAACAACTCTGCTACAAAATTGGTGATAAAAGTGAAATCCTCTAATAGAAGTCAAATAAAAACACTACTGTTGACTTTATAGAATGACACATTAGTGTCAGTAACTAATTTAAGCACTAGAAGATGTTCAATTCCTAAACGGAGAGCCGTCTTCACAGAAAGAGTATATTATCGCACCATTTTCTCTCCAGCATTGTTCTTTTTGGTTTGTTTTCAGAATGTTTTCAAATCATAGAACTCTTTATTTTCATTCTTGAATAAACCATATTTAATGTGGTCTATTTTTGAGATTAGCATTCACTGGGATGTCTGCTAAAAATTAGCACTCACTGGAGAGTCTGCTGTAGAGACGTGTGATTTCACATTTATATTCATTTCATGCTTTTCAGCACAGGATCATTCTCATCTACAGCTGAACTTTCCTGGGCTCTGTCAGTTTAAGATGCAAGTTACCAAAGGAGATACTTGATAACAGAGAAAATATAAGTGGTGTTCCTGGTTCATATTATTACTACTTATAATTTAAAAATAGCTTAACATGTTTTGCCAGAATTTCCTAGAATTGACATTCAGTTTTGGAATGCTTGCAAATAAAGCCAACTCTGTATATGAAACATGACCTAAAAAGCCATTTGGAAGTTTTAATATATATATATATATTAATCATATATATAATATATATATTATATATCATAATATATATATTAATCATAATATATATATTAATCATAATATATATATATTAATCATATATATATATATATGATTTCCTCATCAGTGAGAAAATCCTGCTTGTGATTTTATTGAACAATGCATCATGGAAATGTATTATTTATATTGAGAAGAATCCATTTCTTCACTACAAAGTTGTCTGTTTAGACCTAAAAAGACTGTTAAATAACCAAATAGTAATTAATGTAGTTCTTAATAATCTTGAATTTATTTTTTGTTTGTTTTAAGGTTTATATTGTTGACTTATAATTTGTTTTACTCCTAATATTTTTATGAGATGATAAATACTAGAAAAATGTGTGTTCTTGCACCTTGGCATAAATTGAATGAAGAATATAAAAGGCGTTGATGGTGCTAATCTTTCCTATGTACCCTCTTACAACTAATTTCTCAGTGTTATGACTAACTTAGTGGCCCATTACAATATGAGGTACAGAGGAAAGTATAGTGTTTCCAGACAGACAGACTCGGGTTATGATCTGGGATCTGCTTTTTCTTAGTTGGGTAATCTTGGGCAAGCTATTCCATCTCTGGGAAGCTCAGTTTCTTCATTTAAAAGACAGCAGATAATACCTATCTCATTAGTTGGCAGATAATACCTATCTCATTAGTTGTTTGGGGATTAAAAGGAATAACATTTGTAAAGTTCTTGGCATACAATAATCCAGTAACTGTTATCTTTACTTTTCTTTCACTCCTCTGGCTCTCTGGGATTTTCCCAGGGTCTTAGTCCAATAACAACTTATCTTTTGGGAGGGAAGAAACTTGATTCAGGTTTTTTTAAGTGTTACCAAAACTCACCCTTTTTCGTTGTATTTTTCAGCTCAATTCAACCTTCCAAAATTGGAACTACACTGTTTATGTAGTTAATATCAGGTAAATGACCAGGTGAATTATTTGAAAAATAAAAAGTATTATCCAGTTTTATACTACTCTTTCTCTGATTATACCTACACACACACCATTTTCATAATCTTCCTAAAAACAACTCTATATTATGTTATTCACTCAAAAGTGTCAATATTACATCCATAGTTTAAAAAATATTTTGATCTCAGATCCTAATCATTTTGTTTTTAAATTTAGCCTGTCTCCCAACATATATTTGTGATTTTAAGTAAATTATATATATGTGTGTATGTATTACTTAACTAATATATTGTTTGCTATAATGTATCACTAATTAAACAGCGTGTGTGTGTGTGTGTGTGTGTGTGTGTGTATAGAAATTCCATTAGTGTCTTTTCATACCCCAGGAGGTCATCTAGAGCACCCCCTGGGTTGCATGCACCCCACTTTGGAGACTATTTTGTAGAAGATAACACATCTACAGTCCGATTGCAATTTAGCTTTTCAAAATTACCTTTCACGATTCTTCTATTTAAATATTTCACTAAATCCCAAGCAAACAGTAGCATACATATGTGCTCCTCTGCACCTTGTTTTCACAGTTTTCTACTAAAATCAACTTTCTAAAATATATCTCATGAGCCCTAAGCATGTAAGCTCTGCACCCGACAGATGTAATAACACCGAGAACTATATCAGATGGTCAGATGAGTTCAGGAAGTCTGTATTCTGCCACGTAGAATGAGCTCCCAAGTATAATGTGCACCCACATTTTTGGCCCAAACTATAAGGAAAAAAATATTTTGTTTTAATTTTTTAACTTCTACTCATTTATTTATTTATATTTAGAAACAAAACAGATTATCATATTCCAGGGTATTGTTTTGCATACAGGTATGGTTATTGCTTTCTAGAATTACACTTTCAATGCATACGCACCAATAAAAGAATTAAAAACATCTATATAGAAACAGAATTTGTTCTACCCATGTATAATGTGTAGCCTTATTTTTCCCTCAAAAACTTGGGCAAAAAAATGCACATTGTACATAGCAAAATACGGTACATCACGGAGCACACTAAAACAGCTTTCTGTATATCAGAACATCTCAGATGCTTAAGTATACTAACATGCTTTGTGAATCTTGAAAAGAGAGCAAGGGGACATAATTGCTAATTATGCTGTGCAGCCACTTTATCTCATGTATATGAAAAAAACTAGAACCTCCAAACGGACATTTGGAAATACTGGCTTAGAACGTGCATTCTGTTCCTTTCTTTCACCGCCTCAAATTTTGTTTTTGGTGGTGTGGCAGATAGGTGGGTAATGAATGTGCATATTTTTATTTGTAGTTTTCACCGGAACATGGAAGAGGACAAGATTAAAGTCAAGAGAAGCATAGTGGATGATCAAAGGTAACACTGAGAAAGTCTTACAGAAAGTATGGTACCCTTTCTCCTGCCCTTGGTTTTGACTCTCTGGTAGACAAACTGAACCGATGAGATAGGAGAGAAACATTTGAATCACATAGCACATTAGATTATTTCTTTATCACCAACGCACACTAATTTTTTTTCTTATAGCTAAAACTGTGATGTAGCAGACTGGATGCTAATGTACATCTGAGGGAAAGTAATTCAGAAGTAGGAAACTGAAAATGCATGAATTACTATTTCCAGTTTATGATAACCCATTGCCTCATTTCAGAGAGACCATCAAAGAAAAATAAAATTGTTGTAGCATTTGAAAAAATAAGGTATTTATGTATGGTTGATAGCCTATATTAATGTGGGTAATAGGTGCCAGAGTATTTTCTGCATTGAAAGCCATCCGTTAATTTTCAGAAATCTCCATTTAAAATATATGTTAAGATCCTGACATAAGCAGGTGGGCAATTTAATGGTTATGTCCACCACACATAAGCAGTTGGCATGTAACAGCCAGCTCTTCAGAGTGCCATCTGCTGAAAAACAACCTCAACTCCTAAATGCGATAAATGTAGTTGTGTGTGTATACTATATCGCATCTCCACAGAATAAAAAAATGACTAGAAGAGCAAAAGTTTACATATGTGTTGCTCAGTTTCAATGGACAGAATTTAAATTATGGATTTGTAACCATAATAATGAAATAAAATTATTTTAGGTGATATATTCTTATTATAAGAAGATAAAAATAAATTTTCATGTGAGAGTTAACCGGGGAGTTTCCTTCTTGTTTTTTCTTTTTCTTTTTCTGTTCAGTATTAGAAAAAAAGTCTTTGAACTTATATTTGAAGCTTATCATTTTTGTATATGAACAACAGACTGGATTGAGCCATCTGATTAGGGAAAGTTATTTTTATTTTGTTATTATTCCTTTTCCATTATGAGCTACAGAATAATGTATTTTAATGCTACATTCTTGATGGATGTTTCCCCTCTATATAGCCAAACAATTCTTCTCCAACCCTTAGAGCTAGGTCCTATTGAGTCTTGAATACCGAATCCAACGATGACCAGGATCCCTCTGCTGGACACTGTCTAGCACTGGGCCGGCCCTAGTTTAGGCTGTCGCCAACAGTAGACTCTCCTAGGAGGTCGCATCGCCCCTTTCAGTTTGCCTGCTGTGATTCTCTGCCACCCGACGGCGCTACAGTCAGCCAGCACTAGCGTACGGCAGCACTTCAGGAGCTCTTGCTTGAAAGACATTTAAAATCATGAAATCTCAGTGTCCTGTCTGTCAAACCACGGGGTGCCTTCACAGAAAACTATCAGGAGAGGAAACCAAGACAGCATATGTGGCAAAATCTACACATTTAGTTTTTGTTTGGTATGAAGTCTTGACACTGTTTGAAAATGTATTCTTACAGTCTTTCCCACCCTCTCTTTTTTTCTTTCTAGCGCTCTTGATAAGCCTCTATAGTCTTTCATAGTTTTTTTTTTTAGACCATGGTCTACTAGTTTTACACACACTCTTTTTTCCAAGCTTTCCTTTCAATTTGATTGTAACACTGAACACAAACCACAGCTTCAGATAATGCTATCACACTCTATCACCTAGACAGACAGGAAACCAAAGCCACAGAGACTGGTTTCTTCAAATAACGAGCGATTGATGGTAACAACAGATAGAAAGTGACTCTGTAGAACTATAGAGTAGTTTTAGTTTTCAGGATGAGAGAGGAAAACACTCCAGATAAGACCTGTGACAATGTGTGGTCATTCTCGAGTTGCTGAATTAGGAATTTAATATCATCTACATTATATCGTGCTAATTATCTTCTCAATTTTCAAGAGCAGTAAAAGGTCACAACCCCAAATGTAGGCTCTCAGGTCCTGGAGTGCCAAAGCTTATCTTTCAAGGGTAACTTAGTCAGTGGTTACTTCTTCGTGTGCCGTGTAAAACAGTGTCATCGTGGTTCCCTGTTACACTCACAACTATGTTTGTCTCCCCTTGAAATACGGCTTATCTATGAACATTAAGTGGATCATTTTGGAGATAAATATCCCATCACAGTTAATTATGGAAACAGTCGAGCATTTTGACCTTGAGATTCACATAGATATTTAGGGGGGAAATGGAACTATTCTTTAACTGCACTTAACCTTCAACAGCAAATATTTCACTTACTCTTTCTTTTCTTTTAGCACTACAAATATATTAATACTCTGACTGCCTCATTTTTATTGATTGCCCCAGAATTTCATAAATAAAATATACAGTGCTACTCCACTGAGTGCTTTATTTCAGAAATAAGGACTTTGGCATGTGGACAGTAAATGATATTGATAATGTAATGACCTACTTTGTATTATTCATTTCTCCTCAGGATATGAAGATGAAAGTTCTCTTTTAAATGCGGAGCTTTCACATATGAAGGAAAATGTGTCTTTTCTACCTGACAAAAAATGTCATTTAATTTCACCTCCATGCTGAATTAATAGTTTTTATTTTTGCTGTTGACTGTAACTGTGATTATGGTTCAACCAAAAATTATATTACTTCAAATTATAGGGCCAAAAGTGTGGATAAGGCTTTTAAGATCCATTTCTGCTTCCCATGAGATATATATTTTTTTAAATTCCGAATCTATAAACTTCTTCAATAATATGCGAGTCAGTAACTGAGTACATTTTGACTACTGACTCTATAACTTTCACCATGCAAAGTACTTGCAAGTGTTTCATGGAGATGGAAAATCACTTGTCACAATTCTGGAGAAATTGTAACACTTTTGTAAATGACAACATTAAGTAATTTCAAAAGTCACATAATCAGTTTAGTCAGATTAGTTATAATTTTATTTTTCTAATAAACTTTATTTTTACTGTAAAGAAACTGTGGAATTAACTGTAAATATGTTCCTTTCTTGCATGTGTGCTACAAAATATTACTAAAATGTTTCTCAAAAGAAATAGGGTGTTGAAAAATAAAATTGGAAAAAATCAGTTCAAATGATGAAAAGGAAATGGGGTAATGTGGTATATGGTAGAACTATACATGAAAAACCCTGTAAAATGTATTTACATCAAGACATTTGCAACAGGATCTTTATGCAGCTACAGAAGTCTTGGCGTGCCTTGGCGGGTCTTTTCAGCATCTACACTTTATGATTGTCCCTCTTACCACCATATCCAAATGCTCCTCTTTTCCCCTGGGGAAAAAAAAACCCACAGCCAGCCCAACACCAGTTCTATCTACAATGTTTCCCCAGGTTGGCGATTTGGGCCCTTCTAGTCTACAATGCTACCAACAATTATAATTTAGATGGAAAAGTCATTCAACAGAAGCTCTTAAAAAATAATGCGTCCCTGGATGAGGACCTGAGGCTGTACACAGTGAAAGTGAGGCAACTAGGTAAGTGCCTTAAATTTTTTTATAGTGTGTATTTTATACGACTATATATTCAGGTTTAATTGAAACAACAAAAATAGTCTTCCTGCATGTGTTGTTTGCTTCTTTAAAGCTGTCTTTCTGATTATGAAAGTCGTCATAGTGGTGATACCATAGCAAATGGGTGACATGGTTAGCACAAAAGATGTCTACTTGGAGCCTGTGAATCTAAGGGCATGAAAGATACAGAGGAGAGTTTACACTCTCTTTTATGGCTGTTTTATGAAAGTACCACAAGTATGAGCAAAATTCCAGGACAGTCTTGACCAGAACTGGCTTCAACTTGTAGGAATAGAGTGCATATGTGTGTATATGGGAACACTAATGAGTTAAATCTTACAAAAGGCTATTTCTTGCTATAAAACATTTCCTTCTCATGTTTTCTGTCTTCATTTATCACACCACTGGCTTTGCAGGAATAGGCCAGAAATCTGGGTGTTATCCAAGACCGAGATTCAGTTCCTACCTAAACAGCACTCACATCCTAAGCTCCACCCACACTCACAGCACTGCACCTGCCTGCCCAGCATGCCGTGCTCTCCTCTGCTTCCTTTGTCTGTCTTTGCCCACCCTGCTCCTCCCAGTGCTCACCACTCACCTGCTCAGCACCTACAGACTTTTGAAGACAGCCCAGAATCACCTCTGCTATGAAGCTTTTTCTGGTGTCTTCCATGTATAAGTAGATCATCACTGCCTTGAACCACCAGTAGAAGACCATGGTATTTAACTGGACTTATGCGTATTCTCATATTTCTTCTTTAAACAGGAGTTTCCTCTGGCTTGAGGACACATCTTATTTTTGTTTAACTTTCCTACTTCATCCCAGCATATTCCACAGCACTTAAATACTTGAATACATAAATGAATGAGGCTTGATGGGGATATTTTAGAAAAGCAAATGTTTAAGCAATATGGACCACAGAAAATAAAATTATTGTTCTGTTTTTCTGTGATTACAAAACATGGTTAGGCACATCAGTAGAGATCGAAAGAAAACTTTGAGATTTGGCCTTATACGCATGCAGGAGGTTGAAGTGGGGGATGCTTCTGTTCCTCAGTCTCTTAAGATCATGTGATTCGGAGGCCAAAACCACAGCGGCATAAAGAAGCAGGCGTCTTCCCCTCTATGAGGCACCACCCATCTCTAATGTATCAGAGTATACTTACTAAGGTCTCGTAGAGATGGAAGGATACAAATGTCGTCATCATCAGCAACAGTTTCTGAGCCTCTGTGGGAAAATGCTTGCTTGTTTACACATAGGGCTTCTTGGGGGTGGGGTGGGTACAGACACTGCCCTTTCATACATAAAAGTCTCCACAAAAAAGCAGCTTGATGAACTGGGGGGGGATGGTGTGTGTGTGTGTGTGTGTGTGTGTGTGTGTGTGTGTGTGTGTCAAAGGAGCCCTGTGAGGATGGCCCTTTCTCTGTCCTCAGGCTGAGGAATCCCAGAACAACTCTCTCTCTCTCTGGATACCTAGGCATGTAATTTATACCAGTCGGTTTAAATTCTACACTTCATTGTTTTCCTACAAGCGGGTCTGTGAAGAAAAGTTTCTACTAATTGAAAAAAATAGGGCTAACCCTTGACAATTTTCAGACTCGGAATATAGGTGGGAAAATCATTTAAGTGTTCAAATGGAGCCTGCGGTACTGGCTACCAGCGGTCTGGTACGACTTGCTATTATTTTCGGTACTGAAATTGAAGATTTTGTTTTTGTCATTGTTGCTGATGTATTGCTTTCATTTTAACATTTTTAAAATTGTAAAATCTGGACCATTTATGGCATGACACCGACCGAGAGAGTTTTCAGATAGCAGGCAGGATGGTTCGAGGGTGAAGGCGTGTGTGGAAGGTGCACAGCGTGGCTCACGGGTGTGTCCTTGCCACTCCCCAAGCAAACGTCCAGGCAGAAGATGCTTCCAGGGCAGCTGGCAGTTCTTCCAGAAAATATCTTTGCACCTCAAGGACAACACTATTTTCTAGACTTTCCCCTTTGAAAAACATATAAGAGGGGATTTTCATGTTAAAGTTTGTGGGACTGTTTTCATTTTATGTAGTGTCTATTTTTTTAAAAAAAAACCTTTATTGTACTCATTTTACCTGCTAAGTGTGTGTTTTTATTTGACGGTTTTGTAAACTGTAATAATTTTTGTATCTGAAATGTAAGAAATGGTTATATTTCCTAATTTCTAATTTTAGATTTTTACAAATTCCAAACATAAAAATCTAGTATTTCAGTAGTGCATGAAATAAATACCTAATTATACACACTGTTGTTTTGCTGTCTTGTTGTGCCTCTAATGTCAAAGGATAGATTAATATTTCTTACATTGGGTCTTATTTTCACACAGGTCTTTGTCCTGAGGATGAAAATCCTAAAGGCTATATCTGGCCAAACATCGCGCCTTCTGAATACAAGCACCCTTGTCCAGGGAAGCAGGGCTTTTATGCTTCACGGATATGGTAATGCTTTTGTTGATTCTTGCCAGCAAACTCCACACCATCTACCTGCCTGTGGTTACACGTGCTGCACCATGATTCCCAGGCATTATATATTGTTTAGAAAGAAGTGCAGGAATCTCTGTGTGTGCCTAAACCGTAACCCCCATGAGGGATGAAAATGAGGCAGATAGGTTACCAATTAAAGCGTTTTTGCTCCAGGCAGCATGCTAATTTAGCCTCCTCCAAAGAACGATGGAGAAATTTGGAAACCAGAGGGTGGCTCTAGAGCAAACACCTAATATGTGGGTGAACCTGAGCCTGCTCACAGTCTTTGATCATGCATCTGAAATTGCAAGATTTTGAAACCATTTGGAGTGGCTCTTATGGGAGGGGAAAGAGGCAGCCCAAGAGGGAATGAAGGCAAGATCTAGGTTGGGGTCCTGGGGTGGAGATTTCCTCTGAATGTTGACAGAAACCACAGACAGGTCACCTGAAAGTCAAGCTCAGTTCTTCACCCTCCACCCCGCCCCAGGGAGGGTGTTCTGGGCGGGGGAATGCAGAAACAGAAACTGGACTCCTACCACTGTGTTCGGCTCGTGCTAGGGAGGACAGAAGGGGACTGTACAGACTTGCTGACCTGCGTGTGAAGCATGGTTCTACCTCTTCCTGGCTGGACACCTTGGAAAATTCCTTGACTTCCTTTAGTCTGTGTCCTCATCTATAAAATGTGGACTGTAATCTGCTTTACGGAGTTATGTGAAATTAATGTCAGATTTTATCTGGAAAGTTTTTAAATCAGTACTTGGCCCATGTTACCAAATATGGCTTTAAACTCAGTAACCTGGGTATCCTAGGTTAGGCTACACGCTCTTGCTAGTATTTGGTATCCATGATTCATGCACTGGATTTTTTTCCCAATATAATAGGAGTTTAATTTCAATGTGTTACAGTTTTATTTTCAAATGAAACTTAACACAGATATCAAGGCAAATTCTAAAACTTTTTATTAACTCATTCTGTCAGTTGTAATATCATTTATGCCAAATATTTGCTATACCTTTTTTTGTTTCAGTTATTATGACCCTCCCAACACGACTTTAGCTGTCTGGGGGCCTCCTGATGTCTCCAATTGTTCACGTAAGTGAGCCCTTTTCTTTGGTCCTCAGGGACAGATTGAAATGACCTCATACTTCATGGTTTCATCCTCTCCAGACACGTTCTTCTGCTGTGTGATTCTATGGTAATGTTGAAAGCTGGCAAATGATCATTTCACTTGCTTAAGATAGAAAATACTGCTTTTCCTCATTCTGATTTTCAGTTGCATTCACTCCGAAGGAGATTAAAAATAGTTTACAAATTTTAGAAAACACTTAAAATAATATACGAATCGATATTCGTATCAGTGTTTCACAGTTTTTTATTATTTTGAACAGCCAATATATAGTTATTCTGGTTGCATTTCCATTAGAACTACATGTGAATATTGGTCTCTCCAAGTTATTTACCTAAGTTTGGGAGGGGCACAGTCTGTATATCACTAAAGAGAGGAGTTGGTCTCCATGTATGAAGAAACATTATTGCCCAGCGGAGATTGTGGTAAGGGGACATACACAGATTTGCTGCTTAAACTATGAAGCTAAATATCACTATGTTTCAATGCTGAAAATGATTAAAAAAAAAACCACTTTCTATGTTGTTATTTCTGCCTTTTTTTAGGGGAAGCAAATGAAGTTGCCAATCAGATTTTAAATTTAACTGGTGATGGGCAGAACTTAAACTCAGCCAATATTACCAGCATTGTAGAACAGGTCAAAAGGATCGTGAACAAAGAAGAAAACATTGATATAACTCTTGGCTCAACTTTAATGAACATATTTTCTAATATCTTAACCAGTTCAGACAGTGACTTGCTTGAGTCTTCTTCTGAGTAAGTATTGCTTTCCTTCTGGAGAGTAAGATGTATCACCTATCACATGTGCCACTCTCTGATTTCTCATATGTCAGAGTACTTTTGCCCAGATTTCATAGTTTTAATCTCTAGAAGACCCACTGATACTTGCCAAGATCATTCACAAAGTGAACTTTGAGCTTCCTTATTTTTTGAGATATATAATTTACAAAATGACTAGGATTTTCATCTGGCACATATTAAACAATCTCAGAAAAGCATAATCAGTATTTCATTTTCATCTGAAAAATATTAATGGGGGTTAATTTAAAAGATGAAGAAACTATCAAAAATATTCTATTTATGACTTCTCTCCCCCCACCCCATTTTTTTTTTTTGGCTTGCAAAGGAGACTTAGCAAGCATTCAACTCACAGCTTTTTGGCTTAATTTGGTCACTCTAAGTCACTCTTCTATGACTCAGGCCATAAAATTGCTTCGGCTGTGTTATTGTACTTCTGAAATGTAAAAGCCTAAGATGAGGGAGAAAATGCATCTATATTTATACAATTCAGTTTGTTCCCAATTATTTTTATTTAATGTATTACTATTACAATATTTAAATGTTTTCTATTTCCTTCCTTTCAACCAAATTTCCTTGATGAAAATTTTGTATTTGTTAAAATGAATTATTATGTAGATAAGGTATGTTATCTACATAATAATTCATTTTAACAAATATAAAGTTTGTAGATAATTTACCTTATCTACATAATAATTACACATTTTTTACAGTATCTTACAGTTCATAAAATACATTTACACATTATTTCCTTTGATTCTTACTCAGTTATGAGTAGGAAGCATATTTTTCATATGAGGAAAGAACTAAGTAAAAAAAACAGTATTTGTTTAGGATCATTTCAATTGCTGATTTTCCTTAACGGATATATTTTTCTGCCCTGGCTGGTGTAGCTCAGTGGATTGAGCATGGGCTGCAAACAATGGGTCACTGGTTCAATTCCCAGTCAGGGCATATGCCTGGGTTGCGGTCAGGTCCCCAGTGTGGGCCAAGCGAGAGGCAACCGCACACTGATGTTTCTCTTCCTCTCTTTCTGTCTCCTCCTCTCTCTGAAAATAAATAAAAGGAAAAGAAAATATTTAAGTGATATATTTTTTTCTTGAGGATGTTTTATCACTTCCAATCTATGTATTAACAGCTATCGCTATGGTTTAGGTAATTTTGTGAGATCAGACAATTTGACACGATTTTGTTTGGTTTGTATTTTGTCTAGCAGCAAATCATGTGTGTGCAAGTAAATATCTAAAACATGTTATTTAATGATGGCATTATTTGTCATTTCTTTAGAGCTTTAAAAACAATCGATGAGTTGGCATTCAAGATAGACCTAAATAGCACATCACATGTGAATATTTCAACTCGGAATTTGGCTCTTGGAATATCATCCCTATCTCCAGAGACTAGTGAAGTTTTAAATTTCAGCATCAGTCTTCCAACAAATAATGAATCATATTTCCAGGTATGAGCTAGTGGTTTCATTAACTAATTAGATGGGTAAAAACTTTTCGATCACTTAACCATTGCTCTCCAAGGAGATGTTGGGTGGTGGGCAGGTCAGAATGCTGGCTAAGGTTAAGAGTAGCATGATCATAAGGTGTAGGGACACATAGAGGAGATACGCTTTCAGAACCCAGGTGGTAGAGGTGGGCAGCTTACCTTCTACAAGAGGTGAGAGTGGAACTAAGTATTAAAACATGGGTGGGGTCCATCCTATTGGGAGTGGGGGTTGGGGATAAGTTCCTTTAGAAAAAAGAACTCTATTAAGGGCCCAAAAGTGGGGAGAAGAATGGTGTATTCTCTTTGCCAGTGGTTTTCCCAGGTGAGGGATATAATCACATACTTGGAGAAGTTGTTGATAGAGACAGTGAGATCCCCTCCCCAGGATTCTAATTTAATCAGAATCTTGGTCCAAGGTGGATCTCTGAAATTCACAGTTTTACTGAGTTCCCCAGTATGGCTGATACTGCCGGTCTGAGGATGGTACTTTGACAACCAGTGATGCACAAGGTTCAGAAGGGCAGGTGATGGTAAGGCTGGAGAAGAAAGTTGGGGTCAGAGTAATGGAGAGTCTCTTTGACCTGTTCAGGTGACACTTCAGCAAATAAGTCTCAAGTTAACACTGTAGGCTAGACAGTGTTAGCTGCATGGGCCCATGAAAGGACTGAAGCATTGTCCTCAATGTGGGACACCACACAAGTAGCATATGATACTTCTTGACTGTGGAGAAAAACCAAGATAAAATATTTTAAAGTTTAGATGTAAGGAAGATCTTTATCCTTATAAAGTTTAGACTTGGGGCTCTTTGGGGTAATTTGACATTTTAAAAGTGAAAACTAGCCCTGCCTGGTGTAGGTCAGTGGATTGAGCACATTGGCCTGTGAACCAAAGGGTCACTGGTTCGATTCCTAGTCAGGGCACATGCCTGGGTTGTGGGCTAGACCAGGTTGAGCCCCCAGCAGGGGACACATGAGAGGCAACTACACATTGATGTTTCTCTCCCTCTTTCTCCTTCCCTTCTCCTCTCTCTAAAAATAAATAAGTATATAAAATATTTTATTAAAAAGGAGTGAAAACTTGGTCAGCCTCAGTGTCATTCCAAGTCTATTTGCTGGAACACACTCTTCAGCCTGATCTGAGGGTTCAGGGAAAAAGGCAGCCAAGAGTGTTCACAAAATTTCAGCTGCTTACTCTATGCAGAGATACTCATTCTCAGCAGTCAAACAAATTAACTTGTTATTTTTTTTAATTGGTAGATATTTTTCACAGTGTGTTTGGAGAAAAACTCAAAATTCATTAAGTGTAAGTTTAATTCTTATACTTGAAAATGTGAACTGATCTGTGGATTTCTCGATTGCCTTAGTTAAAAATCAGTGCATTTTGCCACATTTGCAAACCCCAATGAAATCCATGCCTTTGTCCATAGGGTATTCACCTGGAAGGCCATGCCTGGTAGAGAGGGAAAGGGCAGCCCTGGTCCTAGCCAAGGTGATATTTGGCTTACTCAGCATGCGGAGTCAAGTTATCATTGCCATTCCATTGTGGTTACTGACCCATATGTCTCTGTGTGTGACAGATGTATTTTAAGAGTGGACATGAAGATCCATTGGCATCTGTAATTTTGCCTCCAAACTTACTTGAGAACTTAAGTCAAGAATCTTCAGCAGCAGTTAAGAGAGCTCAGTTTACTTTCTTCAATAAAACTGGACTTTTCCAGGTAAGCATTCATTAAATCATTGTTTTTCAATTGCAAATTGAGTTTCATAGCTCGAAAGGAAAATAAAAGTCCAGCTTCCTTGGGGATATATCAAGAGGTAGAAAAATTAACCTACTACATTTTGAAAATTGAAAAAATTTAACAATTGTTCCAGCATTTATTATAGATAATTACAGGCTTATGAACAGATATGTTCATTTCAACGTTTTTAATAAATCAGATATTAGATTAAGACTTGCATGATACAATTATAAGTGGAATTTGTGGAGAAGCCACTATTTGCCATTCCTTTCGTTAAATATTTAATGCTCTCCAGCAGTTTAGACCTTCAGAGTTAAAGCAATTGTGTGCCAAAGGAAAGGTTTTGTTTTGTTTTATTTTGTTTGTTTTAATTCAGAGGGAAGCACTGTTTACACAATGAGCAGAATTCTTGGCTTTAATCAGTTTTCCCATTAGTATTTCAAATGACCTTTGGCCTTCACACATTCCCAGAGTGGGGTGGCATTGTGCTAAGCACATATTATCATTTTTATTGGCATCATTTCTAGATACTAGGAAGTCCACTGCCAACAAACGCTGGTGACCTCTGGTTGCCTTTGAAAGTACAACTCCATCTACAGCAGTTTTAATCAGCCCTTCTTTAAAAAATAAAATGCATTCATTAACTTGAAGATACCAGGGTTTATCAAACAGCAAGACTTGTGTAAGTCTCAAGGAAAGTAGACTGGTTTCTAACAGATCTGCCCTGTACGTCAGGTGTGGAAAATGGCAAAGTGGGCCACAGGTGAGTAAAAGGAATGCCATGGAATCGTTTACAGTAACTACTTCCATAACTTTAAAATTTTATCTTCAAGTGTGTTAGAAACAAACTGTATAAAAATTTTTAGTAGATTCAATATGCAATTACACATAATTATTCTGAAGGATTTAATAGCTCTGAACACATGAAACCGCATTTGTGAAACTTATTTGAGGCTTAAAGTAATGTCACATTTAAAAGCAATACAAGAACACAGTCCACATCACAAAATGTGAGTGATGGTGCGGACGGGGGGTGTCCATTTAGAGGAGTGGTTGAGTCCAGCTGGAGGGGTTTGGGACAACTCCTACGAGTTGCAAGAATCTGTCGTTATTTCACTTGGAGTCTTATCTTCTCCACACCATCTTTCCCTTCTCCTTTGCTGTTTCCCAGTCAGTGTTGTTATTAGGAAACATGTGTTTGGTGGTTAAAGTCAATGTATAGCAGAGTAAAGCAAATTCAAGGGTTCTGTGATTCTCTTCACACATAGTGAAGAAAATACAAGTTGGTTTTTCTTAAAGAAAAGGCTCGATATCCCCAAGCCATAGCCAACTTGACTGAGTGACCACACAGAAGGAATGAAAAACTATTCTAGATGCCGAGATTTACTTGGCATGGAGGAAACCCTGCACTTATTCCGTAAAGTTGACTTTACAAGCGGCCATTGGGAACTTCGGGAGGTCTGACAAGAAACCCAAGGGGAAGAGGAAAGCAGAGATACCTCCCTTGGGGAGACGCGGATGGTCCCAGTCACTGTGCACACAGACTCACTAACTCGGTTTCCTGACAGTCTTGCCTCTGAAGTGGAAACTACAGCAAGAATAAAATCAGAGAAGGTGGAAGTTCTGGGTGGGGCTTCGATCTATTCCATTTAGTGTAAACTAGCAAACATGCCAGGCTTTTGGCATGGATGTGAAAGATGATTTTTTTTTAATTTTTCATGCGTTTTCTTCATACTTTTCTAAAGAAAAACAACTTCATCTGTTTTCTAGGGAAGGGAAGTGATCTAATTGTTTCATGGCTTTGTATGAGTTTCTGTTACGCATAGGTTTGCATTGTTTCAGACGTTAAGTGGACGGCATCGGTGGCAGCAGTCAGAGGGAAGGTTTATGAACATTGCCTGGCCACACGAGCTCATAATGTTCTCTCAACGTATTTAGTATAATAAGGGAAACAGCAAAGCTCTTTCAGGAAAGCCAGCAATTTGAGCTTATAAACAGGATGTTCTATAATTCAAGATCTTAAGTGTAAAAACTGCTGACAGCTTGCTTATTTTGGAGCAGCAAAATAAAATAAGAGTGTGCACTTCTGACTAATACACAGGTTTTTTTTTTTCTTCTCTTAAAGGATGTAGAGACCAAGAGAGTCACCTTGGTGAGTTATGTGATGGCATGCAGTATCGGAAACATTACCATCCAGAATCTGAAGGCTCCGGTTCAAATTAAAATCAAGCATACAAGAAACCAGGTAGGAAGACTCTGCAAATAGCAGTGGAGGAGAAGCAGATGATTTCAGAGAAATACGGAGCTGTTTTTCTCCATGAAAAGAAGTAACTGGCACTTTCTTTTGAGGGGAAAATTTTTTCTAAAAGGGGAGAACAGCTTGTCAGGTAGAGAGCTCTAGAGTTTGGATAAATGGTGGCAACCAGGGGAATCAGTTTTTTCTCGGACCTGACAATCAGAGGAGAATGGGAGTAAGGAAAAGGGCCGTTATTTCTAGAAACGACATACATTACTGGGGATGAATTAGATGGTGATGCAGTTGTGCATTCCTGCCTTTACAGGTTTTGGTTGTTTTCTTTTAATAATTTTTTTTATTTTTCAATTACAGTTGATGTATAATATTTTATTAGTTTCAGCTGTACAACCCAGTGATTAGACATTTACATAATTTACAGAATAGTCACCATTTTAAATCTAGTACCCACCTGGTACCATACATATTTATTGCAATATTATAAACTACATTCTCTATGCTGTATGTTACATCCAAGTGACTAGTTTGTAACTACCAATCTGTACTTCTTTTTTTTTTAAGACTTTATTTATTTTTTAGAGAGAGGGGAAGGAAAGGAGAAAGAGAGGGAGAGACACATCAATGTGTGTTTGCTCCTCACATGCCCCCAGCTGGGGACCTGGCCTGCAACCCAGGCATGTGCCCTGACTGGTAATGGAACCAGCAACCCTTCGGTTTGCAGGCCTGCGCTCAATCCACTGAGCTATACCAGCCAGGGCCCAATCTGTCCTTCTTAATCCCTTCACTTTTTCACTGAGCCCACTAACTGCTCCCCCCTCAAGAATTTTATTTTGTTTTGTTTTGTTTTTTAACATTAAGATCACCACTATAGGGAAAGCAGGGAGGAACTTGGGTTCCCTTATTTATTGAGAGGTTAACAGCTGTCTAAACCCTTGGCAAATGCTTTTTAATGGCTTCATTACCCTGCCTATCATCTGTTTATCTGAAAAAATCATGTGGGGGCTTGCATTGTCCCAGGTGACCACGCACACATTTTTCTGCCTTTTATAGAGGGTCCCAGTCACGATCCTGCCATTTATTAGGCGGTCCGGAAGGAGGGCGGGAAGTGAGCTGGCTGATAAGGACTGGGGCTTGGAAGTTAAGTCATCTAAGAACGAGCCCTGCTTTGTCAGGAGACCCTCTGACCTCGTTGTACCTTTTGGCCTCCTTTGTTTCAGCTCTTGCTCCTTCATCCGTAACGATTTTTTTTTATTGTGGTAAAACATGCATAACAAAATTGACTATTTTTTTAAGGGCATGGTTTAGTGACATTGAGCACATTCACACTGTTCTGCAGCCATCATCATGTCCATCTCCAACGTTCTCTCCATCTCTTCGAATATAACTACTCTGGGGCCCTCGTGTAGGTGGGATCCTACAGTGTTTGTCCTTTGGTGACTGGCTTATTTCACGTAGCGTCACATTTTCAAGGTTATCCATATGTCAGAATGTCCTCCCTTTTTAAGACTGGATAATATTCCATTGCTATATATATATATATATATAAAATATATATATATATATATATATATATATATATATAGCATTGTGGGATGGATATATATCCATCCATCCATCTGTCCGTCCCACGTTTTGTTTATGCATTTTTCCAACAATGGACATTTCCATTGCTTGCACTACTTTTGGCTAGTGTGAATAATGATGCTGTGAACATGGGTGTGAAAATACCTGAGTTCCTTCTTTCAATTCTTTTGGGCATGGAGGAGAATTTCAAAGATGAATTTTACACTGCAAAGAGCTTTGCTAAATGCTAAGCATAGCATTTTATGATGGGACATACAGAGGTAACCTTTAGATAAATGAGTAACAAAATTCCTCATGAGGTCGTAGTTGATTTCCATTTGAAGTCTCTGTAAGAGAAGAGGCCCCCCCGGACTGCCCACCACTCTTAGGTCATATCGGTTTAACTAATGCTGTTCCGTCTCTTCGAGGAATCCTGAGCAGTTTACTCTTTTTCCCCATATCCAAATCATATGAATTTCCCATTTGTTTTAAACACAACTTCACATGTTTATTCTTATGTTAATATAGACAGTGCGGGATCCCATATGTGCCTTCTGGGATCTGAACAAAAATGGTAAGTTTTCAAATATTGGCTATTTTAATAACAACTGAATTTTAAACATTGTTAGACACCCCCATTTCCTTTAATTCCACCCCAAACCAGAGTGAGTCACAATAAAAGTGGGATGTCAGTGGAGCTGCAAATTTTAGTTTGGGGAGCTTGGGAAGTAAAGTCTAAGTTCTCTGACTTTTTTATTAATTGCAAGAGGAAATAGGAAGACTTGGCTTTTTTAAAAAATCAAATAACCTCTTTGATTTCAGGCATTCATAAAATAGGGCATGCATTTTTACTACCATTTTACATGAACATCAACATACAGTTGATCTCATTCTCCTAGAACAATTCTGAGGTTTTTTGATGTGCATGAGGCATGTAATTAAAATTCCAGTTGTAGACCTCAGATTATGGGCTAATGGACTCCAAATATAGAAATGGTTAGAATAGAGACATAGGACCTGATGTAAATGAACTGCCTCTGGAATGATATTTGGCAATCAGGAGAGCAACGCAAAACGAAGGGTTTGATCACTAGGTGTAGGTGTGGAGATCTCTTTGAGGGGAAGGACAAGTGATGAAACTTCCTACCTCTTCCCCCTAAGGGTCACCTTCCCTTGGGGATCCCCAGTGGGATTAGCCTGCTTCTTGCTAGCAGTGTATTCCGAAGATGTCCAAAGCTCTTTTTTTGATACTTTTTCCAACAGCTGGAAGTTTTTTTGTTATTGTTGTTTGGTTTTTAGTTACACAGTTTTGAGAAGACCCCAATTTACAAGATACCTAGTTTAAAATATGACCTTATAGTCTTAAAACATTCATCAAATATATGAGTTGCATGAGCATATTCCACACCACATCATAAATATCAGAACAGATGTATTAAAGGCATTTGTCATAAACTGCCACCATATATGACTGCTGTGTACACAATAGCATATTTTAATAAAGACCTTCTTTGGTCTCATGTCTTCACAAAAACACAGACTGACCCAAGGAAAAGAATGTGTTGATCTCCAGGGACTTCATCAGTTTATAACATATTCGAAAAGGGTATCCTTTTTATGAAAGTTTATCTTCTAATATATTAGAAATTAAACTTGACTCAAACTTTTGCAGAACACCCAAGGCACTTCAGTGGAACACAGTTGAAAACCACTGACGAGATCATCTCTAGCCCACCCAACACTAACATTCCGTGATTCCAGGAATCTAAAGTAGTCTAACCACTGGCAGCTTTGAAAATAGTCTCCATGTGACAGATAAACTGCAAGACAGATGATATTGAGGCATATTTCTCCAAACAAGATTCCATCCATTGTAGAGTAGGAACTGACCTGCTGTTATTTTCATACTATCTGTTGACTTTCCCCTGCAGAAGGTTCTGGATTTTGGAACACATCGGGATGTGTTGTTGCCGACAGAGATCCAAACGCGAGCGAGACGGTCTGCCTATGTAACCACCTCACACACTTTGGAGTTCTGATGGTAGGGGAGGATTTCTAAACTCATTTTAAAATGATGCAACTTCGGAAGGCATACTTTTTGTATGAGTCAGGCTTATGTGTTTGGGGACTTATTTCCTGATGATTTCCATCTATACACTGAATCTTGATTCTTAATGAAGAATCTAATTAGCAGAGATCCTGTATTACAAATACACAAAAGTAATTATAGAAATGGACCCTAGTTTTTCCACTGCATTAACAGTGATGATAAATAATCTAGCAACAAGAATATCACCATGAGACTTTTGAAATAAGAGAGAAACAGAGTCAGGGAGACAGAAAGGGAGGGAGAGAAAGAAGAGTTAAAGCAGAAGAAAATGTTAGATTTTACTAACATGGAAGGGAACTATGAAAAGTTAGATCAAGAAATTTCTTTCTTGCCGTGGCCTGGTAGCTTGGTTGGTTAGAGTGTGGTCCCTATATGCCAAGTTTGTGGGTTCTATTCCCAGTCAGGGCACATACAAGAATCACAATTTCTCTCTCCTTCTCTCTCTCTCTCCCCCTCCCTCCATTCTCTCTCTAAAATCAAATACATATTAAAAATTCTTCTTATGATATGTCATTACTTAGTCTGTTTGAGTGTTAGTTTGTACTAGGAACTGTGCTAGGTGAGTCTCCTGGAGACCTCACTCAGTCTGTTAGGACTGACTAGTGACTGCGAGAGCACAGGGTCTTCAGGCCAGCGAGAGAGATGATGGGGGTATCTTTTTTCTCACGTGCAGGCCTTCATGGCATTCTTCTCCCTCTCTTTTTTTTTCTTTCTTTCTTCCTTTTTATCCCCCATGGCCCTGTTTTTATCTTATTAGTCAACCTAGCCAATGGTTTTAAACAAAAATTAGATTGCATCAACATGCTTTTCATCCAACCACATTTCCAAGGGCTGCCTTACATCCAATGACTTGTTTGAACTTGTCTGCAGACTTGTACCTTTACCTTCTATCTGACACACTCGCCCAGCGTGCCCTTCAGTTTTTAGCGGAGGCGCTGTCTCTGTGGAGTGTCCATGAAGGTATCCAAGCCCGTGTGTTTTTTCATAGAAGATGGGAGTAATGCGTGCTGAGGCAATAAGGCTCTATGAATTCGAGTCACAGACGTGGGGCTATGTTTATCCCCTCCCTTAAACCTTACGCCCACTTCCTGTGGGCCTGGGAGGAAGCAGAGAGGATGGTGTGATGTAGTGTTTGGCTCCTGAAATCACTTGGCCAAAGTAAACGGCCATTGTCCTATGGCAATCCTACAAGTTGTAATTTTCCTGACAACCCAGTACATAAGTGCTCTGAATGATAAGAACGAGTCATTTAAAAGGGCACCAATCATAGAAAATAACTTTTTCACTTTCCCAAAATATAAATATTTTTCCTTACCTCCAGAGCATGAAAATGAGCCATTAAACTGTAGCAGGTTTTCACAAAGTGACTTAAAATAAATACTCAGTTTTCTTCCATGTTCTGTTTTTTCCAAAAATGAGAGCAGACATTCTTTCAGAAAACACTTTATGCATCACTACTTATTACACACAAAATGCATCATTATTCATTCATGTATATAAGCTTTAGCTTAAGTGATTTAACTACTTCAGTTGTGTTTGCATGTGTGTGTATGTATGCATGTGAGCAAGACTGTGTTGTAAGTTAATATTAGATCAATAAATAAGAGTAACAAAATTCACTGTTCAAAGATGATGTATATGTACTTTGAATATTCAGTAGTTTCTTCAGAATTGTTTAAATTTTACTATGAGTTTGTAATTATGCATTGCTTTTTCTGTTGTAACCTGATAAAATAATTAGCTTCACATATATGTATAGCAATATGCATTTTTTTTTAGTGGTGTCCTTCCATTTTCCAGCTTGGCTGTTTTTGTGGGCTTAGAAGCCGCTGGAAGAGAAGTTTTCCAGAATTTATCCTTTCTGGCAAAGTGCCCACATCCTTTCAGCCCTCCAGACCACCAAGACTCCGTTTAGAGTCTTTCTTGATTTACAAACTATTTACTCACTCGTACAAGATATCCCCAGAGTCTGCATTGCTCCGTGACATATTTACCACATGCGGAGTTTAAAAAATGTGCGTCAGACTCATAACTATATCTTCCAACATACAAATATGTGAAGAGTTTAATATCGCTGCTATCTTATGCTATATTTCTTTATAATAAGGCTGATTTTTATAGTTTTTACACCAGTACATTTGCATGATGGCAAGTTCAGAGAAATAAATATTTGTGTATTGTTCCTTCTCTAAAAATACAAAACAATATGAGAATTGTGTGTAAATGGATATCACCAGTAAATAGCATTATATTCTTTAATTCGCATTTTAAATCGTGGCTTGAGTTGTGGTCTTCCAGTCAACTGCCTGACCTCAATAGAAGCCATAGGTTCTTAACTGGTTATGACAAGTCCCTCGGAGAATCCTGAAGACTATTTCCTGGCCTAACGAAATCTTGGAGTAACTAAAATAATAGTCGAGGTGACCCATCTGTGATTCAAGTGTCACAGAGCCAAGCACCGTCCCCTATGTCATGGGAGTCTCATGTCCTCCTACTGTTTTGAGGGATTTCTAGAAAAGATGGAGAAAGTCCCCTCTAGCCCTGAGCCCGTATACCTGTTGAATTTGATCACTTTATGCATTTTTTGGTGTCACAAAGGTACTGCTCCCCCTCCTGACTGCTTCAATCAGACCTGCAACTAATTCCCACGTCTTCGTTTCCCATATGTATACGGTACAAAAAACACCACTTACCGGGGGCCTTAGTGTGAGCAGCAGTTTTTATTGACCTTTTGGTGAAAATCAAAGAAACTTAATAGATAATAGAATTAAAAACATAACACAAATATTCTTTTCATAAGTTGGAGTACATCTCTTTTCCAATTAGGCTCCGTTTTCGAACATCTGCCTAATGGGGGTGTCTTTCTCCTCCCACCAGGATTGGGTGGCTTGTCTTAACTCAAGATCTATCCCTATCCCAATTACCCAATTAAGGGAGAAAAGGAAACATTTTCTACCAGGCCCAGACTTTGCAAATCTGCCCCAACACAGTGAGGTTAATACTTGATTAATATGCTAGAAAGTGTTTACTTCTTTCCACTCCACAGCAACCCCTCACATTTTAAATGGTGCCTTTTCAGGTCCATAGAGGTAAAAAAAATTGACCCCGAAACCTCTTAGTGGCTTCTCATTTATGAGAACAGATAAAGACCACCCGACCCACACATACCAAACTCTGGGGTGACCACAGTTAGGAGCCTCAGCACCCCTTGCAGAGCTGGACAAGCACATTGCAGCACAGCCTCTGCTGTGTGCTGGCTGAGCCCCTCCTCACCGGGCAAAGAACCCAGGGCGCACCCGAGGACTTGGCCATGAGGGCCACCATGGCTTCCATTTGAACTTGTGCCCCAGCCCTGCAAATGTTAGAAATGGGCTTGGTAATTCATTATGCAAGGCAAGGACTTCCTCTTCACTTTCTACTGGGAAACCCAGTGGTTTTTCTCTTCAAGATATGTTACTGTGCAAAACAGTTTCGCTAGCAAAGTATGGGATAAAAAACAATGTGTAAGCCCCTCGGTAATGCTACTTTTTTGGTTCATGGCGTGAGATCCACAAGAGTATGGTAAGTGGAAATTTCAATTCTGATTTACACTGTATTGTTTTCAGCCTCTAAGTCCAAGCTGAGATTCTAAGAACCAACAGTGGACTTTCTGATAAAACAAATGCATTCTTATGAAGAGAGACCTTCTTACAGCTGCTTCCCATGTCTTGTGTAGGACCTCCCAGGAACAGCCTCACAGATAGACACGAGAAACACAAAAGTCCTCACCTTCATCACCTACATCGGGTGTGGAATATCAGCTATTTTTTCAGCAGCTACTCTCCTGACATATGTTGCTTTTGAGTGAGTATTTTCCATCTGCCAAACTCAGTTCTAACTGTTCTAAAATGTGAATAAGAAAGTGGCCTCAGCTTTTCAAAACTTTCACGCTCATTGTGAGTCCTGCAGGGCACTTGTGCTTTAATGTTCAGGTTTCTTGTTAAGACGTATCAGGCAGCACAAATTGTCCAGCTGTAGAATCTTAGTTTATAATCAGCATATTTGTATTGATAAAATGCACTTAAACCTGTTAGAGATGATTAACATGTAAGTAAAGGAAAATCGTATTCAGCGTTTTTACATGGGAAAAGATCAAAACATTTGCTCCACAGATATTTTAAAATTAGTCTTAAAGTGGGAAATTTTGTCTTAAGAATGATCTTCACCTTATTAAAAATCAAGAAACTTCAAAACTATTTTAAGGAAATTGTTTTTTAACAAAAATAATCATTTTTATAAGTCTAGAATTTTCTGGTATTAAAAAAAATCAAACTGTTGAAACCAATTGGCAATTTTGTAAACAATTGGAGACCATTTTGAAATAAAACTAATATTTTAAAACATCTTTCTAAATGCCGAATGCCCACGAGTATCCTGCGCCCTCCCCATGGAGCCACATCATCCAGAGGGCGCTCCCTAACCTCGTGCAGAGCTGAATTTACTGCCTGTGCTTAAAAGATTTATTTGCAACGTGAGTTCTCCAATATCTTTTTTCCCTTTCCTAGAAAACTGCGGAGGGATTATCCCTCTAAAATCCTGATGAACCTGAGCACCGCGCTGCTGTTCCTGAACCTCAGCTTCCTCCTGGACGGCTGGGTGGCCTCGTTTCAGATGGAGGGTCTCTGCATCGCCATCGCGGCCCTGCTGCACTTCTTCCTCCTGGCCACCTTTACCTGGATGGGGCTGGAAGCGATTCACATGTACATCGCGCTGGTGAAAGTATTCAACACCTACATTCGCCGCTACATCCTGAAATTCTGCGTCATTGGCTGGGGTGAGCCCCCTACAAATTCTTGCTTTTGTTTTCACTGTCATGGAAATTGCCACATTCTCATAGGAAAATGCTGTTTCAAAAGGATAGCATTGCTGAAAGAAACTTCCAATTTGCAAAGGATGTGAATTTGGCATACACACCCTGAGGAAGGGGCTTCCTCACAACAGTATTCTTAAAAACTGTTCAGTAGGCCTCACTAAATGCAGGAGTAAAGGCAAAACCCCTAGCCCCTGAGTCACACCACAAACGTATTTCCTATGCCCATAGCCAGCCCACCCAAGTCTGCAGAGGTAGCTGGCAGACAGTGGTGCATTTCCGTATGCTTCAGAACATAAGGGCCAACTCGGACTCCTGGCTATGCTCGCCCCTAGACACGTGCCCATGTCTTAGAAACCAGAGAGAGAATGCTGTTGTTGTGTGTGGCCAGGACACTGACAGAGTTCTTCCTGTGAATTCTTAACATGATTCCTCAGCCAGACATGGGTGGTTGTATGAGTCTGTTTAGAATTTTCTAAGTGGGCTCCTTTCTTTATCTAAATTTTATATCAAACCAGGCATTTTAGAGATTTCTCACAAGTCTCTTTCTCAGAGGGCCATGCAGAAATAGGAGCTATTTCCAAGGTGTGCACCATTTGAAGAGGTACCTTGCAGGGAATTGGGATGGTATAGCTTTCTCTAATGAAATATACATGGAATTACTTTACTTATTGAGACACTTGAGAAAAAAATGGAAGACTCTAAAGACTTGACAGTCTCAGTCTTTCTCCCTCACCTTTCCTAAAGGCTTTTCTTTATAGACAAGGGAGCAAAATAAGCTGTAGTTCCCTTCGTGCCTGAACTGTGGAGGCCTGACAGGCAGCGTTAATGAAACCACATGCGCTGGTCCTAGATTCAGTATGAATCAGGTTCTGGTTCTCCAGTGGGTACCAGTAAGCAAACAAATGTTCACATATCTGTCAGTTAAGAGTAGGTTTTATTTGTTGCCAACTAGAGTTGGATGTTCCGCACCGAAGAGAGGATTTTGTTGTTGCCTTAACCCAGCTGCCAGTTCTGAGGGATTTGAGTCTGTGATATGGAGTGTTCTCTGTTCTTTCTTTCCCCTTGCCATGATCAAGTCATGTACAGCAGCTCCAGATGTTCCAGAAAAGTTGCTCACGGCTTGGTCTTTTTACAACAGGTTTACCCGCCTTCATTGTGTCAGTCGTTCTAGCAAGCAAAAACCAAAATGAAGTCTATGGGAAAAAAAGTTATGGAAAAGAACAAGATGATGAATTGTAAGTCATAAAAACTCCTTAGGAATTTATTTGTGATGAGTGAATATCCTTTGTTTCCCAAAGTTTAGTTTAAGTTTCCATGCCAATAGCGAGTCTCTTATTTTAGAAGGTTGATGTGCTTTCGCACGCTTTTACCAGGACCTCTGCAGCACCACCGATGCACTCGGCTGAGTGGCCTGAACCGTTCCTGCTGCTGTTTCATATTAGTGCGGTGCTGTCAGCTTGGGGAACGCAGGAGAGTGGGATACTGTCTTCTAGGCTCAGAAGACCCATCCGATTTGAGGAGATTGCATAACACTCCCATCCCCTTAAACCCACAGACATCTAGAAGTGAGTGAAATCAGTGTCAGACAGCGATTCTGATGATTCAGTGCTAGTGTGAGCGTTGCATGGAAATGGAGAGGATGGAGACGTCAGTGAGTTCTTGTGTAATTTGGAAAATTTTGTTCGGGCTGTGAGATCATTGAGGCTAAGGTTTTTATACTGTTCACTTTGGGCAGTTGCTTCTCTCCCATTTTATGCAGCACACAGTCGGTACTCAGTATTTGCTGATTGAATGAATAACTGAGATGAATAAAGGGTTTACTCTCAAGTGTGATACCACGTTACTCTGCACATTTCACGAATGGATAACATTTGTATATCCGCTCTGTATCCAAACCTGTCCCATTCCCCTCCTAGTCTTCCTTTAGTTTATGTTTCCATGGCAGCGCCCGAGAAACCCCCGCAATAACCAGCATGAAGGAAAGGTCCTAGATCAGGAATTTCAGGATTTCAAGGGGACTGCCATATATGCAGAAATAGTAGCTTCAGGGATAAGCAGTGTTCTTTGGGGGATCTTTATAATAAGATATACTACAAGTAAAAGTCAGTACATATGTTCGAAACTAGGTCATTTTAAAAGTGTGTTAGCTCTTACAGAACTTTACGCTTGGTCAACTGCTGGGCCAGCTACACTGTCTCTCACTGAGCCTTTCCTGTATACCAGGAATCATGCCGGTTCTGGGATTCAGGGACGCTCCAAGTAGCCTTTGCCTCTGTGGCGGTCATGTCCCCCCATGGAAGACGTCACCCAGAATGACGACTATTTACACCAGCATTTGAAGATGAATTTAAGGGCCTTGAATAATATATCCAATTTTTAGGTACCTAAGGACTGCCACAGTATTGTTAGGATCTGGGGCATCTGCAAATTGCAGTGTATGCAAAATTTTCTCATAGACCACCGTACACATGGTGCAGTTTTTAAATGACTTTTTCAGATCTATCATTTTGAATATCAACTATATATTTCTTCATTTTGTAAGGATATTGTAAGCAATGCAAGCTTTTTAATTGTACATAAGAAGTGTCTCTATAAGAGTATCACAGTTTTACAGTAAAGCCTTGCTTCAACTGCATCAGTTATATTAATAGGAATTATTTTGCCTGCGGCATGGAATCCACATTTATGTGTGTCTCAAATAAGGAGGAATTTACTCTTTCCACATGCCCAAGAACAGAAATAAGCAATAAACTGGCCTTAACTGAAAGGCTGAAATGTCAGGGCCAGAAGCCGCAGCTCCCTTGGCCTTCGACTCCCGGGGAGAAGGTGGTCCCCGGGGACTCCAGAGCCTGCTTTCACGTCTGAGGCAGAAGGAATGAATAGGGGCGTTGCCAGTGGAGTCTCTGAAGAGCAGCTCTCCCAGACTTCACTTCCATATTGTTCTGTAGCACAGTGTTCACATGAGCACCCCCAAAACACAAGAGAGAGGGAGAATATGAGTGCTTAACGCTCCCATTCTCTGGAGTGCAGGCGCTTAAGAGAAAAGAGGGTTAGAACCGACCAAGACTGCCTTCGTGTCAAGTGGGGATCCCAGTAGCCACCTTGTTTCCCTCTTAACTCTTGACTTAAATAACTAGAAATTAAGGTGATAGCTGTCCAAAATAAACAAATTTAAAAAACCATGAATACATCAAAAAGGAAACTGAGGTCCAAGAAAATGAAGCGACTCTCTAGAGGTACGTGAGAAAGGCCTCGCGGAAATGCCTGCAGAAGCCCGGACTACGCCGGCCGAGGTCTTCGGGAAACAGGCATGTCAAAGCATTTTCTTTTCTTTCTTGTCTCCTCTTTCGTAAGCTGTTGGATTCAGGATCCAGTGGTATTCTACGTGAGCTGCGCGGGGTATTTCGGAGTCATGTTTTTGCTGAACGTCGCCATGTTCATCGTGGTGATGGTGCAGATCTGCGGGAGGAACGGCAAGCGGAGCAACCGGACCCTGCGCGAGGAGGTCCTGCGGAACCTGCGCAGCGTGGTCAGCCTGACGTTCCTGCTGGGCATGACGTGGGGTTTTGCTTTCTTTGCCTGGGGACCCTTGCAGGTCCCTTTCATGTACCTCTTCTCCATCTTCAACTCATTACAGGGTAAGATAAATGGTACCTGAACAATTTCCACTTCCCAATTCTGTCCCGTTTGCACAACGGCTTCAGCCTTAGGTGCCACGCCAAGTTTCTACATCACGGCAGCATGGTTTCGGTCACGGGGGCGGGGGACTCGTGCAAAGGGTCTAGAATGAAGTATTGAGGTGGAAGGTCAGTTTGATTGTTTTCAATGATGTGTCCCGAGGACTAGGACAGTGCCTGGCAGGTGGTAGGTGCTCAGTAAACATCTGTTGTTGCCTTATTGAAGGTGGACAGGGCGGAGCCCTGGAGCAGGTTAACAGGAAGCAGGGGCAACTTCACCCTGTACGGTTTTGCTGAGTGTGGTGCTGTTCTTCATGGAGCCGCTTCCCCTGTGCTGTACTATTCTCAGCTCAGCCTGGAGAACTTTTGGACTCTATGCAGGGACAGAGCAATTCATTTTGATTCCTTGGCTGCTTGGATTTCAAAACAAATGCCAATATTCTAGTTCATAAATGCTTTTTTCATGATATATGGCAATTTGTTCAACAATTTAACAAACACTTGCCAATGGCCCGCTTTGTACAAAAAAAAAAAATACAGGGCTTCCTTGGAGGAGCTTTCTGTTATACTTCTGATTCCATAATATACACCCTAGTGTATATACAGTGAATTTGAGCTGAAGCTTAAGTGAATATAAAGTATTTTTGAAAATTAAAGACATTCTTGAAGACATTGCATACACCCTGTTTTGAATGCTCTGACATGCATGAGGTGACCACGTCTGGAATGTCGCTGAGCAGGGCAGTGCTGCTGGCCTGCCTGGGGTCACTGGGATGTCCTTGTAGGTGTGTGGGGAAAGAGGCACTGACGAAAGCAAGCTGGACACATCTCTGCTGGGGTGGGAAGTGTGCTGGAAATCAGGTTTGTGCTACTCACCAAATGAGATGCCCGGGCAGGTGCTCTCTATGGGTGTGCGCTAAGAGAGGTCTGTATTTACCTTCAGGAGAGTGTTTACTGCTTTGCATTGTACAGATCTGCTTTGCTTTTCCTCCGAGGTTTCCCACTAGCTCCTGAGCTCCTGAAAAGAAATCTCTCTCATAGTTGGTACTTAACAATTGTTTGTTAAGTGAATAAATGGATTGCTGGACAAAGAAAGGGAGAGTCTTTGGGGATGGCCTGAATCCAACCTGAAACTGCTCTGGCATAAATCCTCATAATTATTTCAGCAAATTTTATTCAGGTTCACTCTCCCATAACGGAGGAAATATATGGGCTCATTATCTTCAGTAAATAGAATATCAAGCTTCAAGTGCAACTCCAAAGGTTAGAAATGGATGAGGTAGCCCATGCATGCATCTTTATTGGGATATAGCTTTGTAAAGTGACTTGTCCTCTATCTAATCTGTCCCGTAATGTACAACATGCATGTGCCTAAATAAATATTGACAAAATGCCCATTAACATTAGAAATTTGAAATCCGATGGTTTTGTGTTTCAGGGTTGTACACGAAAGGCACATGAATCTGCCAGCCCAACCTTGTTTTTGCTTTTAGAATTTCCTGGCAGTTTCTGTAACTCCCAACAGCTCTGGTTGTCTGTTCAGCTCTGTTTCCACTAATGAGAAATGAGATGTTTTATTTTTCCCAGCGTAGGTCTCCTGTCAGGAGGGAAAAATGTTATAAACCATCATCAAGTTATATCCTTCATAAATCACTGACTTTTAAGACTACATTTAAATTATATAAATTCAGAACAGACTTCTGCACATCCAATGATATTAAAAAATACCTCCTAAAAAGGAAATTGGATTAAAAGGCAGTGACACAGAGCACATGAGCCTACCAGCAATTGCTTACCGGCCCAGCTTGTACAAAACTTCTCAAGACACTGTGGGAAGGCATTTAATGTTTTTTATTTGAGTCATTTTCTGAACCTTCCAATAGATGTATGTTGGTAAAAGTATCCTCTTTATTAAAAGAATTGTGTATGATTGAGACAGTTTAAAGAAACAATTCAGTGAATGCAAAATGAACTGAGGTTGTACTTAGATTAAATACATTGTGTCTATTTATTTTCCTTCTGATATTCTTCATTCCAGAAAAAAAAACTTGACATGATCCCTTTGCTTCATCGAACTTACGTTCTAGTAGGAGATACTGATATTAACCAATTATGTCACCATATAAAAGTACATGTTGGTGAACAAATGACAAAAGACATGAATCCCAGGCTGAAATCTGAAGGAATTAACTAGGTGAAAAAGGTGGGAGCAGAAGTGGGGAAAAGAATATTTCAGGTAGAGGGCACTACATGTGCAAAAAAATTGTTATTCGGTAGGTCCTCTCTTAATGTGGTCAATAGGTTATACAACTTGAAGCAAAATGATGTATAAAGAAACCCATTTTACTGTAGGCTAATTGATACAAACAGGAGTTAAGCTCCTATGACATCTCATCAACATTAGAATGGCATATTCGAAGATCTGCTATAGGTGGTGATTATAACATCTGCTCAAGGAATTAATAGAAAGTTCATATAACCTGAGAACCACAAAGGAGCAGGGGAGTGACAGAGTGATGTGGGCCAAAAGGGAGTCTGGGGCCAGATCAGAGGGCGTTGTGTTTTGATCTTCATGACAGCAGTGTGAAGTTTTTGAGAAGGTTCAGGCTTGTGAATGACATGGTCAAATGTGCATTTTGTAAAGGGGAAGCTGGACATAATGTAAAGAATGGATGAGAGCAGCCCAATAGCATCCGTAGGGAGGGCAGATGGGAAGCTATGGCAGTGGTCCTGGTAGGATAACGTGGCACAGCATTTTAGCCTGGGGTGGGAATGGGGGCGCTGGAGTGACGTCATCAGGAGTCAAGAGAAATTTAGGAAGTATGCTACTACAAAACACTCACCATTTGGTCATTAGAGTAAACTCTTATTTTTCTAATGATTTAAGTAAAAGGTCTTATTAATGGAATATTACATTTCATTATAAGACTTAGCAATGGCCAAAGACTGAGAACGTGATACAATGTTCTGAAACCTAAAACTATGCTGAACAAACTTTAATCTTCTGATATTTAGCTCTTGTTGAGCACCTGAAAATCAGCAGGGTCTTCCTTAGGAAGCCTGTACGTTATGAATCGATGACGAAGGCCTGCAGCTTGGTGGGCCTAGGACGCGGGAGGGCCACACGTTGGAGCCGAGTCTGCAGGGATGTGACGGCACGCACACCGTGCGAGTGGCTTTTGCTAGCAGATTTCTTTTCACTTTTGTGTGTGTCTTCAAATACGTGGTTTAAATTATTTAAAATAAATGTGTCCGTTTGGTCAAAACATGCTAAAATTTTTAGAAATAAATACATATATTTTAATGTATGTACATGTTTATATACAAATACATATATACATGTGTGATTATATGGTTACTACATAAATTTGTATAGCCTATCAAAATTTTATAAATGCTTTATTTTTATTTAATATGCTTTATTTTATACTTATTTTTGTTTTCTATTATTTGTATATTTTTAAAATTTTATGTGTACTTATACCTGTACATTTAATGATCAAAAATCATGTTAAATGGATATCAGAAAATTATTATAATGTTTGTGGCTATAACTAAAATTTACCTACTTGAATAAGCAAATGAAGTCATGCATCAAGGCTGAAGCCAAATTTATTATTGTCTAATTTTTCACAGTATGTAACAATGTTTTTTTTATTTTGCCTACTACAGTTGTTATATATTGATCATTTCATTGAATATTTTTCTCTTAAGATGGAAAGATAAATATATCTCCTCTTAACATGGTGAAATTCCTTATCTATCTGCTTTTGCTGTCTCTACTGCTTTCCCAGCATGAAACTGGCATATCATTATAGCAGAAATTTTAATTTTTTTCTGAAGAATACATATGAGAAAAATTATATGGCATACAAATTGCTATTCAAAAGACAACAGATTTTTGACAAACGTATGTCATAATTCACATGCCTGGGAAGATTAGCCTTCATTTCAATGATATGTAATCCATCCAAAAGAAATGAAAGGCAGCTCCCCGGCCACTAAGACTCTCTTGGCTGGAATCCCAATGGCCTCTCGTCCCTTGGCCACACCGATGCCCTCCCGGGACTGAGTCACTGGTCTGCCACACAGCTGCCTGCATGCACCTAGCTGCCTGCTCTGCCTCGGCAAGCAGGATCTCAGACTGCATTTCTTCCCATTAACTCTCCAAAAGTATTTGACACTCTCAATTAGAGTAAGCTTCTTCCGTCTATAGGGAAGTTTAACCCTGCCAACAAGTTCATCAGGATCTCAAGTCTAGCCCCATACCAAAAGCTTGGTCTCCAACTTTCCTCTTCCAGCCATGCAGAACAACATTGATTAGGTCTCAGAGGTCGTCAGCCCATTTTCTGTAAATATCTGTGACAACACAATAAAATGCAGTATGTGGTTCTGCAGATAGAAACTGTGACGGCAAACACAGAAGGCCATAATCAGTCTACTCAGATGTAATGCCGGCTATTAACTAATTTGATAACATTAAGATATCCAGAGCAACAGAAATTACTTATATTGTGTAGTGAGTTGTGGTTTACAAAGCACTTCGACATAACATCTGCCCTCTGATGTAATTTTTGCAGCAAGTCTAGAATGTCGGTCTCCAGGAAAGAGGGTATCTTCTCCATTTTATAGAATGAGAAATAGGCTCAGGACAGTCAGTAACTTTCCCAAGATCAGTTTGAATCAGACAATGTAATTTTATTTCCAGTGAAAACATTTTATAACATTTTATTATTTTGTCACTTTTTTTCTGAACAAGCACAGAGGAGGCAGAGCCTCTTCTTCAGAAAATTTTTAAATATTTATTTTTTATTGTTGTTCAAGTACAGTTTTCTGCCTTCCCCTCCACCTCTCCCCACCACCTCACCTCTGCCAGCCTCCCACCCCCATTCCCACCCCACCCTTGCTATTGTCCGTATGTCCTTTATGATTGTTCCTGTAAACCCTTCACCCTTTTCCCCCATTATCCCCTCCCCTCTCCCCTCTGATCACTTTCAGCCTGTTCCCAAAGACATTTCGATATCTTTGGCTATACTTTGACTGCTTGTTTGTTTTGTTGATGAGGTTCCTGTTAAAGGTGAGATCATATGGTATTTGTCTTTCACCACCTGGCTTATTTCACTTAGTGTAATGCTCTCCAGTTCCATCCATGCCGTTGTAAAGGGTAGGAGCTCCTTCTTTCTTTCTGCTGCATAGAATTCCATCATGTAAATGTACCATAGATTTTTGATCCATTCATTTACTGATGGGCACCTAGGTTGCTTCCAGCAATTGGCTATTGTAAATTGTACTGCTGTGAACATTGGGGTGCATAGGTTCTTTTGGATTGGTGTTTCAGGGTTCTTAGGACATAATCCTAGCAGTGGAATTGCCGGGTCAAAAGGCAAATCCATTTCCAGTCTTCTGAGAAAATTCCATACTGTTTTCCACAGTGGCTGCACCAGTCTGCAATCCCACCAACAGTGCAGTAGGGTTTCCTTTTCTCCACATCCTCTCCAACATTTGTTGTTTGTTGCTTTGTTTATGATGGCCATTCTGACCAGTGTGAAGTTGTATCTCATTGTGGTTTTAATTTGCATCTCTCTGATGGCTAGTGATACTGAGCATCTTTTCATGTGTCTCTGGACCCTCTGTACAGACAATGTAATATTTACAATGTAGCATATATGCATATAGAAAGGCACATTATTAAGAGCAAGAGCATAAGCAGGAGAATAAAATGAAGTACTTCCCTTTTATTTTTTTATTTCAGAGTTTCTAGGAAGTAAATATTTGCCTCCATTAAAAATACTCTTAGTAAATGTATGTTTAATGAATAAATATGAATTTAATCTCTTACCCTTATTCAGCAAAAACAATTAAGGGATATATGAATTATTTTAATCCTATGGGTAAACTAAAAGAGTTCAATTAAATTTCTAACCACAGTCAAAAGCCCCGACAGTTAACCGGCACCACAGTCTCACGTCCAACACACATAGTGAATTGGCGTCAAGGAAATGAACCACCTTTAATCCCTAACATCTGAAATGACATCTTCTTGGCTGAGACATTAAACACTGCAGGGAAGTAAATTACTCATCTTTTGGCACCTAATTTTGTGCCACAGAGAAGTAAGTTTCTACAGGGCCCCTTGGTAGTATGAAGGGAGGATTGAAGGGGTTCCCAAAGAGCTCCCTAAACCCGAAAGGGCCCCAGCCCAGCAGCCAGCTGGTTACATCTGTGAGACAATGGAACGTGTGAGCTGTTCAGAGATTTGGACTCAGGCTACTAGGAAGGTCAGAGGTCACCCACACCTTTTTTTGTCAAAAGTCAGTTATATAGGGCATGTGGCCTCTTTTGCCCAAACTCCTGCTTTGATTCTTTTTTTTTTTCTATTCACATGAGGACATTTTTCCCTCTGCTTTTAGAGACAGGATGAGAGAGAGGATTGCCTCCCTTACACATCTGGGCAGGGAAATGAACCCACAACCTTTCGGTTATGGGATGATTCTCCAACTAACTAAGCCACACTGGCCGGTGTTGCTTTGATTAATTCTTGACTGACTGCCCCATCAAACTTCCAGAACCATTTATGCCCATGGATCGATGCAGTTTACCATTCACTCATCAGTATTACTCATTCTGATTGTAGCCTTACATCCCCGAGGTTACCTATATCTGCAGGCTTCTGCTTGACTGTGTTCCTGGGTCTTTCTTATCTAGGGTGAGAAAAAGTCAGCTTAGGCCACTTGTCAGAATTTGTTGATGACAATCTCACTGACAGTGTCAATGGCCTTTGATCAAGAACCCATTAGGAGATGAGGACCCAAGGTTTTGTTTTGTCTTGTTTTTTCTTCACCAGATTTCTCGAAAGTAACCTTTTAGAGCAGTATAAGACTGACAGTATGTGCTCCCCCAAATTTCACTCAGTAGCATTCATTTTCATATCCAAGGGAAACGGGTTTTTAAAACTTTTGACAATCAGGCTGAAGATCTGAGAACATCCCTTTGGCCACTTATTTTACATCTGCCCCCAGAGAGCCACGTATCTTTGCCAGAGCCAACCAAAGGGAATGCGTTCTGTATGGGAGCCCCATTCCTAGCCAAAATACTGAGGCTAAGATGCTCTCTTTTTTTCTAAGTAAATAGTTAAATAGCTCTTATAAAGATGAAGATGAAACACAAGCCCATATAATTTACAGTGAGCATAATGTTAATTCTTATAAGTAGTATTCCCCCCAAAAAAACATGCTATTCGAACGTGAACTGTGGTAGATGAAGGAACAAGGTGTAAGAAACCAAACCCATCACTTGAGATTTTTCAGACTGTCTGTCACTCCAAGTCTGGAGTGCTCTTAGGCATCCCTTTGCCGTCCTTGCTGACCCAGCCTTGGCCTGGGGTCTGCTTCTCTAGGAGGCTTTGAAGGAGTGTCTTCCTTATTTTCCTCCCCAACAGGACCATAGGCAGGCTCGCTTTCTTACATACTTTGCACACCTTTCTTCCATCACAGTTGAAAACCTTGTTTATTTTAGATGAGGGCAATTACAAAATTGCCCAAGAATTAAGACATCTTGAATTCACACATGGTTGTATTTTGTTTTTTAAGTGAGCAGATGCCACTTGTTAATGGAAGGTGGAGGTAAGGGAAGAGAAGGCAGGGTGAGGGTGGGATGACCCGTCGGGAATCTGTGCATTTCAAGTAGGCTGTTGTTTTTCTTGTTCTAGCGTGGGGTATGGGTTCCTGTAGGTAAAATGTAAAATCCAGGCACTTCCCAAGCTGAAGAAACTATCACTAAGAAACGTTGGCTTCAAGTCATCAGACCGGTGGTTTTTCAGACTGCAGTGCACCTAAAAAAGGACCTGCATGAACTCTGTTTTGTGAGATATAAAAGTTCCATGAAATTAGTGCTTAACCTGTCGAGAGGAAGTAAAGGCTTTAACTCTGAATTCAATCTTTTGAGCCATTTTACTCCCAACTTTTATGGGCAATGTCCCCTACTCACTGGTCAGTCAAATAAAGCTGTAAGACACCATGAAGAGTAAAGGCTGATTATTCTGGTCCCCAGTCACAGCTAAGAGAGCTAGAGGGCATATTTTTCCAGGTGTCAGGAGGAGCCTTAGAGGTGCTGTGTGGTTTATAGTGAGAGCCACAAAGGGAAAACATTTGGCAGAAAGGGAGTAGAACTAACTGGGGGGTGAGAAATCAAACACATCCCCTTGGATGCCAATGTAGAACTCTTCTGATGTTAGTTCTGCTTTTGCACCCAAATCTGCAAGTAAATGGGGGGGGGG